>CBVK0100981489.1:0-17796 GCA_900067695.1 Picea abies
TTTGGAGGGAGAGAGAGGGAGAGAGAGAAAAAGAGAGGGAGGGAGACATAGAGTGAGGGGGAGAGAGGGCTAGATGAAAGAGAGAGAGAGAGAGAGGGAGGGGGAAAGAGGGGCGGATAGAGGGAGAGAAGGGGAAAGAGGTACATAGATAGATAAATATAGAGCTGGATATGAGATGGAGAGAGAGAGGGATGGGTAGATAGAGAGGGGGAGGGATGGACATGGAGAGAGATAAGAGATATGAGATGGGAGAGTATGAGAGAGAGAAAGGGAGAGAGGGGAAAATTGGGGACAAAGGTAGGGGGGGAGATAAATCAAATAAGAGGAGTGGAGAGAGAGAGAGAGAGAGAGAGAGAGAGAGAGAGAGAGAGAGAGAGATGCAGGGAAGAGGTGTAACATCTCCCCTTTAAAAAAAAAAAAAATTATTTTAAATAAATCCTTATTAATATGTATTGTGCAATTGTATTTAGTGTTTCTATTACAAATTGTATTATTTAATTTTGCAACCATCATTTGGCATACTTAATTAATAGTCACGTTGTTGCCATGACAAGTTTAAGACTTGCTAACTTCCAATATCATATTTCAATTTTACTCTCTCCTTATTTGAAATCTTTACATGAGTTATATATTACTCACAGGTATTGTTACTTACTTTTTTTATCTTATTATAAATTGTTTTATTAATATAGTCCCATTTTACTATTCAACCTCACCTATATGACCAAATTTGTGAAATTGAACATGAACGTAATGAATGGGCAATGTTTGGCTATCTGTCTAAATGAGCATAGAGGGTGGGAGGGGGGAATTATTAGAGAATTTATATTATAGAGAATTTATATTATAAATTCTCTAATAATGCCCCCCTCCCACCATCAGCCATTGGATTGACATACTCATCCTTCATCCCTGTAGTCATATTATAAATCTGATCCACCGCCACCTTTGCTTCCTGAATTTACCAGTCGCTCACACCAGCCATCCTTCCCTCCATCCATCGCCCATCAATCCACTACTCCATCCATGCATCGATCCACCAGCCAGGTGACTATTCAATCGCATCCCGCCATCCGGGCAACGCCACCCTTGAACTAGTTCATTTACCATCTGTATAGGTCACGTTCACACTCTCTATTATCTTTATACGCCACCTCACCCATCGGATGGATGAGCAACTTATCTCCCCGGCTACCCTTTCCTTAGCTCATTTCCTTCGCTCATTCTATCCATCTTTATTTCTCTAGATTCGGTGATCCCAGCTAGCTTATGAGACTGCCTATCTAGCTAGATTAACACGCCCCTATCCTATATTAGCCAACCAACAAGCCAGCTAGCAAGCCAGAGAGGTTTATGTTCTTTAATGCTGGCCGGGATCAGGCGCCAAAGGTAAGGTGGTGTCTGCACAGGTAAAGCAATAGAAGAGCTAGGTGCCCAATCTGATGGTGATGGCGGAATGTTCCATTTCGTATATCTGATAAAACTAGCTCAAAGGTGGGCCTTCGATTTATTGTTGAGCGCCTTGATGACTAAATCACCCGAATAAACTGGTCAAAACATATACATATAGAATATGTGTGAGGACTCTGAAGATTAGAGACCAACCACATTATAGGAAAACCTACCTATTACCTTTCATGAAACCCTTTAGATTCCAGATTTTAAAATATATTTATAAAATGGAATCTTATCCATTTATATGGTTAAAGTATTAAACCAATTCCCATAGAAAACCATAAGGGATATGATGTTGTCTCGTTTCCTAGTTTACACCGCACAAGATATTTGGTCGAGTTATTGTTTTAATACTACACTAGTTATTGTATACATATTCTCATATATTTTCATTTATAGGATGAATTCCATGCATTCTAAAAGTATAACCTATACTAGCATCGACCTTAATAACCTCACATTGTTCAACACAGTCCATACCTACAAGTGGTATTAATTCAAATTTTCCATCCATCATAGTTATGACCTAGGTTTTCACGAGTATTTAATTGCTAGTTAATCACCAAATAAATCGAGTTTAAGTGCATCTATTTTCATTAAAATATGATTAAAATGGCCACGTCTTGGTGCCATTCAATAATATTGCCAGTCCTTGCTAGATAACGAATACTTGCCCTTCTTAATTTGATGTGGTTCCCAAGTCTTACTTGCATTGATTTTTTAACTCAGGAGGTAATTGAGACAAGGGACATTTTCCTCAGCTCTCTAAGAGACTTTAGTTGTTTTACAATTTCTAATAGTTGTGAACAACCCTCGAAGGTATGTTATTGGTTTAAGGTTAGAAAAGCACATGTGATAGTTTTTGTTTTGAAATTCCATTGACCCCATATCTAAATCCTTGTTATTTTTCTTACACACAGGTTAACAAGATTTTGGGTTGTCGAGTCTCCAAATTCCATGATCTTTTTATTTATTGAATCTCGGAGTAATATGGTATGGTGACTTTGCATAAGACTAGCATAGCCACAAGTCACTTGTCGTTGGTGAACGCCGAAATAACCAAGTCTTGGGTATTAAATAACAATTGGAGTAAAAATTGTGGTTGGTAAACATGGGCTCTTTAAAAAATGAAACGTTAATCACTCAGAGGTGGCAATCAGCTAGCCATCGTAGCAAATTTTAAATATGATTAAGTAAAAGTAAAAAAATAAACATGTAAACTGATGTCTTTATAATAGTGAGGAAGTTAGTGGTTGAAATCACAACCATTGATTTATTGGGACGACTAAGAATATTCCAACAATATTTAATCTTGTCGATACAACACTGATTAAGTACTAAAAACATATTAAATGTGCCCATTGTCAATAGGTGTACACCTTTCGACGTAAATATTAACCGGGTTTTAGCCCATATTCCATATGAAATAACTTACCATGAAACTGTTAAATATTACACTTGTTAAAAATAAAATCTCATAAATTATTTTGTTATGGTTTTTTCGTATGTCAACCCTACTTGGGTTTTAATTCCAGGGTTTCTTTATAGACAAAAATCCTATGAGTGATATATATCAATTTCTTGGTGATAAATTTCTTTTTGTATATATGTCTACATATCGTCTATCCTTCTTGATGCTTTGCTTCGCATGTACATTCCATTACTTGTAAAGTCTCTCAGCATTGGTTTTAGACATATTTATCAATCTTATCTGTAGGGATGATTTTAAGGCTGGAAAATTATTTTAAAATGTAGAAATTTTGGCGAATCTTACTAATCCTTCATATGCCAACTATAAATGTTTAGCGATATTTTTATAAAAAATACAAATTTCTAAGGATTTTATATAGTTTGTATAAAATTTTGGCGATTTTTAAGGTAAAATAATTTTATCCTATAGAATTTGGGCAAATCATTTTTAGCATAGCGAATCTTTTTTTGGAAAAAACCATGAAAAATTAGCCCATGAGTGAAATTTAACCCCTAAAATCATCCCTGCAAGTTATTTGTAATTTTTGTATAGTGATTCTTAAATCATAATAAAGTAGAATTATAGCTAAAAATTGTTTACCTATATCTATTGTATGTAATTTTTTTCATTTTAATTCATCTTTTAAATTATGTATAAATAATAAAATTAAACCCAAGAAGCATCTTCGTGTTATTTTAACAAAAATAGTTTCTAGAAAAAAATTATTTATATAAAAATGTGCATTACTTAAATAAAATCCTATTATCTTTCCATTGAAATGAATTCTTGTATTCTTCTATGCAACACTTCTACATATAAATAAATAGAAATGTATGGACTATCATTTCAATCTTTTTCTTTCTTTATGTGATAGAAACGATAGTTTCTTTTAGAGTAAATAACATTACACAAGTATATAGATATATTCTTGATGTAATAGACTCTAATAAATTCATAAATGAATACATACTTGTTTTCTTGTTATCACTAATGCCAACAAACTCATAAATATATAAGTATTTTTTTTCTTGATGCAACTAATTCTAATAAAATCGAAAATATAAAATATTTTCACACATAATCTCTATTGTAAATATTTATGATTTTATAACAAGATAAATAAGAATAAAGTAAGTAAGCACATCTGAGCTTGTTTCAATATTCAAAGAAAAAACTGAGTAAAAAATCCAATTCCTCCCAATCATAGACCTGAATAACCTATATTACTTATTCCTTTCACCCCCAAGCCTAAATCATTATTCGATATGGACTGAAAGTTGTACAACCCTTTCCAGAAATATCATAGCTTGAATATTTCTTAGAAGCATCAAACTCAAATCCTCTTCACAAGTAATCGACAATGTCCTTCTTCCTATACACTTGTGTCTCTTATTTTTCACAAAAGAAAAAGAAAAATAATAGCTTGCCTAAGTCTTTCTTTTCCAAGTTAGCCTCATCCCTAACCCTAGGGAATCTTCTTGGCATAACTTTGTGCTAGCTTGCTCCCTCACATGCCAAATCTTTGGGAGTGGGTTTAAACTTTTTCTCATGGACAATATTTACTCCTTATTGTCCCTTTTCACTTTCCCATGGAATAATGATTTACTCTTTGTAACTAGATTCTCTAATCAGTTTGTTTCTAGTTAAATAAAATAAATTAAAAATATCTATTGGCACAGGGGCAGACCGAGGGTTCAATGCTTCAACATTGCACCAACAAAACCCTAACTACCGACCCTTTTGGTAACACCCGCGAAGCAGATGAAGTCTCACCGAGGGTAGAGGTAGGGGGGCTTGCAGGACTCAAGTGTCTACAACCTAGCTAGGACACAGATATATGACTACAATGCTTTAACAGAGCACTTAGCCAACAATATGCATTAAGTTATGATCCTTATTCACATCGCAGATTAACCCCTACTACAGATCAACGCAGTAGTAATCAAGATTAAGCACATAACATCAGAGCAGATCTAGCATTTATTCATATATAAAGAACTAAGCATTAATGGATCTACCTATCACACATCAAGAACAGTGCACTAAGAAAATAGATACATAAACATCATGAATAATGAATCATTTTTAGAATAGTGAATCTTTTTTTTGGAAAAACCATGGAAAATTATCCCATGAGCGAAATTTAGCCCCTAAAATCATCCCCCCATCATGCACTTGGATGGAACGAAACCGCCTAATGGACAAGCGAAGAGGGTGCCTGAACCAATCAATAGATGAAGGAAATATATATTGGGTGAGAACAAACATCTTGGGTGCCCGACGTGCCAAGGAGAGCGACCAAGGGAATGTGAGACAAATGTTAGACAAGTGAATGATCAGTCAAGGTGTGACTTTGGTTCCGTAAACTAAAACAAAGTGTCGACTGGTAGAAAAGTGGTCATGCTTGGGTGAGTCGAGCCATGCTTGGGTGAGTCTGCCGACTCACGTAAGGGTTGCATGCCCCTTAGACAAGTCGACTAATACAAAACGTGAACAAGATCCAAAAATGGATGCGTTGTCTCCAAGCAAGGGCATGTGCCATCTTAGGATGGGTGCCTATAAGACACGATGGAGAAGAGAATTTGGAGGGAGGAAAGTGGAGATTCAAGAGACAAGTTCAGAACTGTAGAGGGGATAGATGAGTTGAGAAGAGAATCCCAGGGCCAAAGAGATGAAGCATGAAGGAGACAAGTTCATTCAAATTTCTGGCTGAGGCAACAAAGGAAGGACTTCAGGTGACTCCAAAAGTTGAGACTTTGTGTTTTCGCACAGGTTCTTTATGTAAACTAAGTGGAAGGTCCCTTGTAAAATTTATTTTTGTGGCACAACCTAGAGGCTCGACACACTAATGTTCTTGAATAAAAAACTTTGGGTTTTAGGACGGTTTGGTTACCCACATGCACATTTCATTTTACTCTGTATGAACTCTCTATTTACATGTTGGAATGTTCCAAGTATAAAAATAAAAGTTCATAACTCAAGTAATAAATGAAACAAAGCGAAGGCATTGCCTGGGTCGTGTAAATTGGCTGGGCTTTGTCACCAAGTCGAAAAGCATCAATGTCATGTGTTTTTGACAATGTTAGACATCCACAATCCAATCGAGATCTTAAGCAACATGGAAACTAGCCTCTAAATATTAATGATCGATTGGTGACAATGAATTATAGAATTGAACCCAACCATACTAGATGGACACATGAGTGAAACTACTATAATGTCTTTTAATGTGACTGCAAGTTATAATGTCTTTTTATTAGTCCTTGCCATAGGCATAGAGGGACTATAGCGATCGATAATTCGTTGACCTCATATTATATTGTGCTTTGACCAAACATATTTCCATATTATCTATTGTTGGAACCAGGGAATTGAAAACATCGATTTTTATATAATATAAAGTATCATATATGTCATGATTTGAATGGATAATGGATTGGAGGTCATATTGGTTGCTTTGCTATTCCCAATGTTATATATGTTGGCATATCCAAAGTATTTGATCGTATATGGTATTTTTGAATCATATATTTTCTAATTCATTAGTTGAAGGTGGATTAATGCTAGCATTAGTTCGAAGGTTTGGCTTAGAATTTTCTTCTAGGTAGAATACATTTCTCTAGCATATTACTATGTGTGATTTTTACTTTATTCTTGCATGCTTCGAGAGAACAGGCCTGCCATGCTACATTTTTTCTTAAATGTTTTCACAGGGCTATGTCCTTCGACGGTTCTAATAGTCTTAAGTGTTTACCTAACAGGTCTAATAGTCTTAATTTCATGCAAACTGAAAGTATCTATGAAACAACTTCAAAATAACATTTCAAAAGATGAAAGAAGTAATAGATGTTGAGTCATATGAAATAGATAAAAACTCCATTATACATGACAGGATTGACGAGGTTTTGCATAACAATGGCCTTTTTAGATTGGATGGATTCTTGTATACTGTAGGGTATTTCCTTTTCGATGCATTTCAGGTTCTACTACATCTCCGTTATTCCTCGACCGACCTGCACAATGGATTGATAGATTATTTCTTGGGCTGTTTAAAAAATGGCGATGCTGAGGCATTGGAGTCATATGAATACGAATTGGAATCTAATTTTCTTCGACAGTTGCATGGAATAGATGATGTCACTATGTATTTTTCAAAGATGTGGTCATCTGCACCTCCAATTCTTCCTACACATGAGAAGGGACTTTGGGTAGATACATTTTGTATACGGTGACTATCTAACTAGCTCAATATATTGATTGGAATATGGTCATTGACAAGAAAAAAAATATATATACTATTCAACAAAACTGCATCTTACAATCCATATTGCATCTTGTTCCATGATGCCAATGTTGTCAATGGTCATTATGAACCACTACTGTACAAAACATTGTCCATATGAAATCTTGAAGGAGCTCATATTTACTTGTTCCTCATTTGCAAATACCTTGAATCACAGTGGAAATCGATTATGCATCACATAGATTGCCATGGTTTACAACTAGCAACAATTGTTTTGTCTAGTTGTGGAGATAGTTTATTCAATGCAATTTGTTGTTTGGTAGCAGTGGATTTAAATGTGCAGTTGTTGTGGATTAACACTGTATAGTCCTTTTGCAATGCAATTATAGGCGACAACCAATAGGCTTTTAGTTACTTGCATCAACACCTTTGGCCATATCTCCTAGAAAATATGCCAACAATTGGAAGTTGGCAAGAATACCTTGTAAACATGGTGCTACCATATGAAAAAGGAAATGTGGAGGGTTGAAGATTCTATTTGCAATGGTTGTCTATCATATTCAGAGTAAATATCCAGGTCTGGTCAGCCTTGCTAGATGGAACTATCCATTCCTGGTCTATTGATTCAAATTTTGATCGAACAATTGACATCCTCTCATTGAAAATAGATACAACACATATCCATTATCAACCTTTGCTTGGGCATATCACTGGTTCAGGGTTCAATTTCCATGCCACCCAAACCGTATCGAATATGCATACGCATGGCATTCTCTTTAGTGAGAATGAAACTCCTCTCGGTTGCGATATGGCCATACAGGGCTTAAACAAAAAATTCATGCATGAAATTGATCTCAGTTGTGATGAGGCCATACAGGGCTTAAACAAAAATTGTAGACTAAGTTATCACAACTTGAAAAATGTTATGCGTGAAATTCGTCCCAGTTGTGATGAGGCCATATAGGCCTTAAACAAAAAATGTATACTAGTTTATCACAACCTGAATCAGAGTGAAATTCATCCCAGTTTCCATCAGGTCATCCTGCCATTGGACAAGAAACATAGAGTAAGTTACCACAACTTGAAAAAGGTCATGCGCGAAAAAATACATTTCTACGCTTCCCTTTAGAGAGAAAATCACATATCACAATCTAAATAAATTTGTTTGTGCACAACACAAAATAAACATGTACGGTTGCATATCCCAAAATGGTCATGCAACTATCACATTTTGTGGGCTAGAAGCAACAACATGCACTACTAGCAATGAAAACCAACAAACACTTTCTACCCATACTTCGCTGCGAAAGAAAGATGCAAGACAGACCTACATGAAACAAATTAAAGACACTCCTTCCATTGCATGTGCAATTTGTGAACAATTGAATTTCTCAAAAAACAATAAGTCTTTCATGCTTGATTTGGAAGCAGAATACCTCCACTTCACAGTGCATGATAAAACATTTTCCAGTGGAAAGATTTGTCTTCCATGCGAACGATCGCTTGAAAATAGAAAATTTCCACAATTTGCAACCCCTGACCAAATAAGATGTAATACACCACTACCATATGTAGGTGCACTTACGAAACTTGAAGAGAGACTTGTGTCTCTAGGAATTGCATTTGCACAAATCAGGCCTTGGGGCTATAAACAACCCCATATGGGCTTAACGGGATCAATTATTAATGTTGTTGTTCAGCTAGATGTTGTGCAAAAATCCTTGCCACAATTCATTAGCGATACAATGACAATTGTTGTGGCTTTGAAAAGACACCTGCGATACAAAAATGTGTATCAGACAGGTAAAGTGAATCTACATATTGTTATGAAGGCATTAAAGGAATTATCTTCCAGGGCCCTGTACAAAGAACATTACATTTGCATAAATGAGAAATGGAACAATGTTCTTGCAAAAGAGGATGCCAACTTTAAAGAGACTCTTGAAAATTATAGTGAATTTGATACAAGTGATGAATCGGAGAATGAAACACCTGTTGGGACATTGGTGCATGAATTCACTGATTCACAGTGCATTCGTGACTTGCAAGACAAGGTTGTTGAAATTGCACCTGCTGAGGGGCAGTGTCCACTTGGAATATTCAAGGACAAATTCGTTGAGGAAATGAACTTTCCAACACTCTTCTATGGAGATCCATGTGCCACTGACATTACAAAATGATTCAGTTATCATAAAATAGTTTGATGGGAGTTGCTACATTCAAGCGGTGACTTCTCCTATCACATAACAAATTTGTTTTTCAAAACAATGCACATAATAATAGAGCAAGTTCTCTCCTGCATGTGGGTCCGAATAATAAAAGGCTAGTTACAAGGAAGAAATTTGTTGGCCAAGGATGTCAAGTACAAAGTAAACCTAGAAAAAAATCTGAAATCTGATATTGGATACATAGATTTCAAAAACATTCACACCTCTCCTAACTATTTGCAACAAAACAAGAAAACTATTTTTGCAATGATTCGGAAATTGGGCCAGCCAACATTTTTCATCACATTTGCAAGTGCAAAGCATTGTTGGGATCCATTGGTGGCTATCGTATTTGACCTGCATAGGAACACGAAACGTAAAAAACAAACTGATACACTGGAAAATAATGACATTGACTACCTCATAAGAAAAGACCCAGTGACATGTACTTGGTACTATAGACATAGAATAAATGCTTTGAGACAATTGATATGCCATGATGAAACGTTTTTCAAAAAAATATCAGACTACTTTTTTATAACTGAATTCTAGAATAGGGGGAACAAACATGACCATGCAGTGTTGTGGATAGAGGGTGCACCAGTCTATGGAGCTGAAAACAATTAAGAGATCAAGCAATTTGTAGACAAATACATAACATGCAACACATATCATTTGGATCCAGACATAGACATTACCATACAAGAAGATGTAGAAAATGAAAAAAATCGCATTGCAGATACAACTTTCCCGTGCCGCCAATGAGAGCTACAAGAATCATAGAGCCACTTAGTTTAGAGGAAAATGTTGTTTTTGAAAAATATAAATCCTTGTTCTCATTTCTAGAACAAGGAGAATTTGACGAGCTGATGAGCTTCGATGACTTCTTGATAGAGCTAAATCTATCAGAAGATGATTACATCCAAGCCATATAATGTACGCTTAAACAACCAACATTTTTCCTTAAATGAAAACTTTCCCGTATTTGGAACAACAGTTTCTCCAAGGACATGCCAGTTATGTGGAAAGAAAATACAGATGTGTAGTATGTGCTCAATGCATATGCCACAACATCGTACTGTACCTCATATATGACAAAGGTTGACAAATCTATGATAAGTTATTTCAGAAGAATACCCAAAGAACATGAAAGAAGTCCTATTGATTCCATACAAATGATACACACACTTGACAATACATTGCTTAATCTTCAACAAATGTCTACTAAGAAAGTAGTTCACATTGCACTTTCCCTGCCCTTCACTTGTAGTTCAAGAAAATATGTCTTCATAAACACATCTCTACTTGAGAAACGCACATTCGTGCTTAAACCACCAGTTTTTCTAGAACAAGAGCCTGACAATTCAGAAGACGTGCTATGCCACTCTATTGTTTATTATTACCTCCAACGTCCATCTCCTATTAGGAATATCTACTTAGCAGAATTAGTATCGCATTACAAAAAAAATGGTAAACCCATATCAAAAAGAAAAAAACCCTGTACGATATAGTTTGTTAATTACAATAAAAATTCTGACTATGAAAACTATTGTAGAGAAAAACTGTTTTTGTGCGTTCGATTCGATGAAAATGAAGAGATATTAAAACATAACTTTTCTACATGGGAGGTTGCGTATGTTGCTTCTGAGACTATAGTGCACATCAATGAAGCTAGATTTACCTACAATGTTAATCCAACATGGGGTGATCTAGAAATTGCAGTTAATGAGCTAGAAAACCCTGACAATCCTGATGAGACATTCACAAACCAAAAAACAACCATGACTCCTTGCGAGTCCTATGACTTACAAGCGGATTTGCCTTGTCCTTGAGTAGGTGCAAGTGAAAAACATATCAACCTTGGTTTTCAATTCACAAAACATCCTTTCCTAATTGAAAATAATGAATACCACAGAATAAGGCGTATGTTGAATCGAGAACAACAAACAATTCTAAAGGACACTACGCTTAAAAAACGCTTGAACATGGACACTCCTATGCCCTTGTTCCTTACAGGCAGAGCAGGAACATGGAAGACATTCACAGTGAAAGCACTATTCCAAATGCTTATACGAATCTATGTTTCAAACAATTCCTCTCATCCTATGAATCCAAAGGGCCTGGTAGTTGCATACACAGGAAAAGCTGCATATAATGTAGGTGGAACAACAGTCCACTCTACATTTTTAATGCCTTTTAACAAGTCAAAATTTCTTCCACTTAGCAATGAAATGTTGGATACATTTTCTAAACTTTATGACGAAATCCAACTTGTCTTTATAGATGAAGCATCTTTGATTGGAATTTGGTTCTTGTATTCCATTGAAAACCGAATAATAAGCATAAAACATGTGCACATGAAATACTTTGGAAACATTGACATGATATTCTGTGGGGATCTTTACCACATACAACCCATCCAAGATTCTTTGATATTTGAACAACTTACTGTTAACATGCAAACAGTGACGCATGACTTCTGGAAAGACAATATTAAATATTTTGAATTGCATACTACAATCCACTAGACAGATGAAACATTCATTGCGATTCTGAATAGAATGCCGACAAGCAACCAAACATATGATGACATAACATATATCAATTCCAGGTGCTTGTGGCCTGCACCAATAGACCCAACATTCCCTTACATGTTCTACACAAACAAGGATGTTACAATGCATAACACGTACATGCTATTGCTCATGCCTGGTGATGATATGATCATCAATTCAATTGACCTAGAATAAGACAACCATGGAAATGTGTCAGTTCATGAACATACAACCACTTTACCTTTGCAGCTTGTCCTGAAATTAGAAATGTTGCTTGAAATATATACCTGTAACTATGGCTCAAAGGATGGCTTAGTCAATGGTGCAGATGGAATACTCAAAGGCTATACTAAAACATAAAAACTTTATGTCCTTTGGATTAAGTTCCATGAACCGCGTATAGGCAAGTGACAAGAAAGAAAGTTGGCTTATCTATATAATTGAAACACTGCAAGCGATTGGACACCTATTATGTGAATATCAAATCTAGTACTGAAATCAACAAAGACGGGTTGACTGAAGATTCAAAAAAAAAAATTGATTAAACTTGCATGTGCATGTACAGTCCATAGATCGCAAGGACTAACACTTGATAATGTTGCATTTCATCCTATTGGAATTCAAACACATGGACTTGTGTACAGAACACTGTCTCATGTCAGAAGCATAGACTCCTTGTATTTACTAAGTCTTCTTACAAAAGGTAACTTCAAAGTGAAACAAAAATTTGATATTGAAATGGAGCGACTCATGACCACTGCAAAATGGCAACTCCACTATGATTACCAATTCATACAAACAAATTCATCTGTATCAATTCTCTTGCTTAACACACATAGCTTAAATGAACACATGGATGATATACTCAATGACTATGATACAATGCAATATGATATTCTGTGCTTGCAGGAAACATACATGGCATTATTCATGCAAAACAAACAATTCCCAAATCACAATTGCATATCACACATGGGGTGATGATATTGGTGAAAAAACATGTACCAATTTTGGACCATATACATATTGAAGAAAATAATGATGAGCTAGTGCTTGCAATTTTTTTTTTCCATGAAATTGAAGTTGCAATACTCAATCTGTATGTTTCTCCCCATGCAACATTCTCCAACATAGTAAATGTTATTTCCAATGCATTGGGCCATTTCCATCTAAACGGACCCATTGTTCTTGTAGGATACTTCAATATTGACATGCTACAAAATAATGACAGAACAAAAGAATTGGAAAACTACATGTGCAAATACAATCTCCTATTTCTTTTGAACAACACAAGCCATCTGTAAAACACACTTATTGACCGTGTGTGGTCGAATGTGCCCATTCCTCAATACAATATGTTTATCTTAGAAACATATTGGTCTGATCATGGTACAATTCGTACTGCACTTGCATTATGAGATATACAACAAACATATTGCAAAGTCACATTTCTATGTTTCAAAGCATATATGTATAGCTTGTTGCAAAAGAAAAAAGTTTTTTTTTTTATCCAGCTTCTTAGTTTTCCCTGATTTGTACACATATTGGTCTAGTCACCATATAGTTGGTGTTGTGCTTGAATTATGAAATATACATTATGCAAAAAAATAAAAGAAGGTATGTTCTTCTAAAACTATCTATTACTCTATTCATCTTATTCTATTTTTTTTAGTGTATGTACATAGTACTCCCTTTTTCTTTACATGTTAACTTATGTTCATATCCGTTTTGTTTTGTACTTTTGTTCATAGAAAAAAAAAGGAAAACTAGACACTGCAAAGAACTCCTAACTAGGAATGAAGAGGAATCCATGCAAAGGTGCAATTTTTTCTTCCTGTGTTCCATATTCAATAGTTTTTTGTTTACTCTGTCTGTATTTGTTGAACTGGTTTGCAGCTCTATTTTTTTTTTTCCTCCTTTGACACTTCATATCTTCCTCTACATTCACCTGTCTTCATGTGTGTAATACATATTCAATCTTGAGCTCCACGGTCCTGGAGTCCATTTGTTAATTTGTATATCGTGGAACTTCGAATGTTGTTTGGAGGACATAGAACAATAGAAGTGCAATGTTGAGCGAGGAAACCCACAAGTCCGCTGGTAAATTTTTATATCGCACAACTCTAGATGCTATTTGCAGAACATAAAACATTAGAGACCCAATTTAGAGCCCACCAGCCCGCAATTTTGCGATCCAAAAAAGTGGCTAAGTATGGAATAAGGGATCTGTACATGCTCTATAACATGTCATGTCCATACTTTATAAATGTACATATGTAGTATGTATTTCTCATTACCCGGAGCTCGCCAGCCCTGGAGTTCGTCTGTCAATTTGTATATCATGGAACTGAATAGAAGTACAATGTTGAGCCAACTAGCCCGCAAGTCCACTTGTCAATTTGTATATCACGCAACTCCGGGTGCTATTTGTAAAACACGAAACATTAGAGGCCCAATTTAGAGCCCATTAGCTTGCAAGTCCATGATCCAATAAAAGTGCAATGTTGAGCCAGCCAGCCCACAATTCCACTTGTCAATTTGTATATCGCGCAACTCTGGGTGCTATTTGCAGGACACAAAACATTAGAGGCCCAATTTAGAGCCCGCAAGTCCGCAATCCAAAAAAGTGGCTAAGTATGGAATAAGGGATTTGTACATATTTAGTATGTATTGATCGTTTCTCGGAGCCTGCCAGCCCTGGAGTCCATTTGTGAATTTGTATATCACGAAACTCAATAAAAGTACAATGTTGAGCAAGCGAGCCCGCAAGTCCACTTGTTAATTTGTATATGGCAGAATTCTGGGTGCTATTTGTAAGGCACAGAACAATACAGGCTGGTTTTTGAGCTCACCATCTCGAGAACCTACGATCCAAAAAGTGTACATGAATCTCAGCTAGCCCGCAAGTTCTCTTGTCAATTTGTATATTGGGGAACTCTGGGTGCTATTTGTAGGACACAAAAAAATAGAGGCCTATATTTTGAGCCTGATAGCTCGAGAACTCACGATCCACAAAGTGGTCAAGTATGGAATGCAATATTCGTACATGCTCTATAAAATCTCATGTCCATACTTTATAAAGGTACATATTAAGTTTTCCCTAGTTTCTACACATACTGGTTTGGTCACCACATAGTTGGTGTTGCACATAAATTATCAAATATGCACTATGAGTCCAATCGAGCGCTTTCGTTTCCTTAGCGAATTTTATGCCCACAGGGTCCCCTCTACGCATTATCGAACTCTCGTTCCCCATTTTCTGAGTGTACATATTGCATCCAAAACTTGGGTAATCCATGTCTATGCTCGCAGGTTCCCAGACGACAGAGTTGCAGATTTCATGTCCATCTATATCTCTACATCATGAGTCCAACCAAATGTTGTTCGTTTTCATAGTTCGTGAATTTTATGTCCCCAGGTTCCTTTGTGGGTGCCATCCAACTCTCATGCCCCGTGTGCATGGTATACATATTGTGCCCGAAATTTCAGTTATTTACAATTGGACCCGGACTCAAAGCTTGCGACTCATTTGATAATTTTCTTTAATTAAATTGTACAATATCAATATTTAATATTAATAATTTAGTTCTTGAAAATAATGTTTTTCAGATAATGTTACATATATAACATATATGCTATATGTTATAGATGTAGACAATCACAATATTGAGCCCGCTAGTCCTGGAGTCCGTATGTCAATTTGTATATCGTGGAACTCCCAGTGTTGCTTGGAGGACAGAAAACAATAGAAGTGCAATGTTGACCGACCCAACCCAAATTCCTCCTTTCAATTTGTATATCATAGAACTGTGGGTGCTATTTGTAGGACATGGAACAATATAGGCCCAATTTTGAGCCCGCCAACCCGAGAACCCGTGATCCAAAAAGTGGATATTTTGAGCCCACTAGCCCAACAACCTGTGATACATATTACATCTAATGTGTAATACATATTCAATATTAAGCCCGCCAGTCCTAGAATCCATCTGTCGATTTGTATATCGCAGAAATCCAAATTTTGTTTGGAGCACACGGGACAATAGAAGTGCAATGTTGACCCAACCAGCCTGCAAGTCCACAATCCAAAACAATGGCTAAGTATGGAATAAGGGATCTATACATTCTCTATAAAATGTCATGTCCATACTTGATAAAATTACATATTTAGTATGTATTTCTTGTTTCTCAGAGCTCACTAGTGCTGGAGTCCATCTGTCAATTTATATATCGCGAAACTCAATAGAAATACAATGTTGAGCCAGCTAGCCCACAAGTCCGCTTGCCAATTTGTATATCACAGAATTCTGGGTACTATTTGTAAGGCATAGAACAATACAACCCCATTTTTGAGCCCACCAGCCCCACAACCCATGATCCAAAAAGTGTACATTCTCTATAAAATCTCAGCCAGCCTGCAAGTCCGTCTGACAATTTGTATATCACGGAACTCTGGGTACTATTTGTAGGACATAGAACAATAGAGGCCTATTTTTTATCCCGCTAGCCGAAGAGCCTGTGATCCACAAAGTGGCCAAGTATGGAATGTGATATCCATATATGCTCTATAAAATCTCATGTCCATACTTTATAAAGGTACATATTTAGTTTTCCCTGCCTTGTACACATACTAGTCTAGTCATGACACAATTGGTGTTGCACATGAATTATCAAATATGCACAATGAGTCAGACTAAACGCTTTCATTTCCTTGGCAACTTTTATGCCCGCGGGTTCCCGGCTACACGTTATCAAACTCTTATTACCTGTGTTCTTACTATACATCTTGCATCTAAAACTTGGGTAATCCATGTCTATGCTTGCGAGTTCCTAGACGACAGAGTGGAAGATTTCATGTCCATCTATATCTCTACATCATGAGTCCAACCGACCGCCATTTGTTTTCATAGTTCACGAATTTTATGTCTGCCAGTTCCTTTCTGGGCACCATCCAACTCTCATGCCCCATGTGCGTAGTATACATCTTGCACCCGAAACTTTGGTGATCTACAATTGGACCCAGACTCGAAGCTTGCCACTGATTTGATAATTTTGTTTAATTAAATTGTAGAATATCAATATTTAATATTAATGATTTAGTACTTGAAAATAATGTTTTTTGATAATGTTAGCTATATAACATATATGTTATATGTTATACATGTAGACAATCACAATCTTGAGCCCACTAGTCTTGGAGTCCGCTTGTCAATTTGTATATCGCGGAACTCTGGGTGCTATTTGAAGGACACAGAACTATAGAGGCCCAATTTTGAGCTCGCCAGCCGGAGAACCCACGATCGAAAAAATGGCATTCCATACATACTTTATAAAGGTGCATATTTGGTTTTCCCTTCTTTGTGCACATAATGCTCTGGTCAACACACAGTTGGTGTTGCACCTGAATTATGAAATATACACCACGATTCCGACCGAGTGCTTTCGTTTCTGATCCATCCATACTTTATAAAGGTACATATTTAGTTTTCCCTGGTTTGTACATATACTGGTCTATAGTCACCACACAGTTGGTGTTGCACATGAATTATGAAATATACACCACGAGTCCAATTGAGTGCTTTCGTTTCCTTAGCCAATTTTATGTTCGCGTGTTCCCAGCTACGCATTATCGAACTCTCATTCCCCATGTTATGAGTGTACATATTGCATCCAAAAATTGGGTAATCCATGTCTATTCTCACAGGTTCCCAAATGGCGGAGTGGCAGCTTTCATGTCCATCTATATCTCTACATCATGAGTCCAACCGACCACCATTCATTTTTGTAGTTCGCAAATTTTATGGCCTCGGGTTTCTTTGTCGGTGCCATCAAACTCTCATGCCCCCTGTGCATGGGTGAGATCGGAAG
>CBVK0100981494.1:8270-25500 GCA_900067695.1 Picea abies
GTCAACTTATTCTAGGAGATTCTAGAATAATTTGACTTCTTTGACCTTATTGACTTATTTGACCTTCTAGGGGATTCTATATAACTCATGAGGGTTCTCCAACTTCACATGGCCATAACTCTCTAACTATGAGGAGTTATGTGACGTTCCACATATCACCAGAAATAGCATGACATATACTATCCATATGGAATATTTTCTCCTACAAATTCATTGATCTTCATTAAATTATTCATCAATCAAACTTGGGTTCCCTAACCACAATTCTAGGTTACTCAACCACCTAACCATTTTTACTTCACAAAGAATCTTCCAGTGAGGGAATTCACCATAAGGGGACCACTTTGGGAACTTTATCCAAGAACATCTTCCCATGAGCAATTTCACCATAAGGGGACCACTTTGGAGTTTATCCATTTGGTTCTTCCTATCAACCATAACATGACATCAATGATACAACTCCCTTTAATATCAACACATCATTATGACACCACTTGACATCAACCCTTTGATAAGAATTACATCAATGACCATATAACTAATAATAAATATATCAATGATACAAACACATCACTATGACAATACTTGACATCAACCCTTTGACATTAATGAAAACATAGTACAAAAATATCCCCCTTTGGCATTCATGGAAACACCAACATTGATGTCAACACCAATCATTCATGGCAACATGTAGACATGGAAATTCTCTTCATCGATAGTCATCTCAATCACATCAATTTGATTGTCTCTCCCCCTTTGACATCAATGGAAAATGTAAGTTCTCTCCTTGGGGTTGTTCCCCCTTTCTAGATTCATTTGTTCTTCCTCTAAATAATCTCTCCCCCTTTGAACAAGGGATATCACTCTAATGCAATGCTGAATACATATCTCTCATGATCCCCCTATGACAATCACTCCCCCTAGAAACATGCCTCGATGATATCTCTCCAAGAATCTATCTCTCTATCCTGTATCTAATGAATCTCTTCTACTTGAATCATGAGAATAATAATAACTCTCCCTATGGGTATGTCTCCCCTTATCTTCTCTACAAGATGAACAATATGCTTCTATTGCAATCTATTTTTTCTACAAACGTTACTACTCAACCAGAACATAGATGAACTTCTCAAGAATGATATTATCTTCCTATGATGATCCTTGGACCTGTCCATGCATCAAACTCATTCCATACCATACTTCATGAAGAAAAAAGATATGTCAACTATGAATAGAGAAGCATGAACAAAACATCAACCATGTACATCTTGTGGCATATCATGTGCAAACTATGCACATCATCACCATGCAATAATATCTTATCACTAGAGTATATATGCAAAGAATATGTGCCAGAAAGTGTATCAAGCATATATCAGGATCATCAACAAATGCCTTTCTCAATGTACCAATAACATTGTCAACATGCCAACCATGTGCCTCAAACAAGTGTCATATCACATATGATATGCCTCTATCATAAACCAAGTGCCACAAACCATGTGCCAATATATGTATTTCAACCATCAAGCATGAAATAATGTACCATCCAAGCACCACAACAAGTGTCTCAACTATCCCATACATCATGTATCAAAGTATATGCTAAGAAAGTAACCTACACGACGCTCTTCCGATCTCACTACATCTTGTGGCATATCATGTGCAAACTATGCACATCATCACCATGCAATAATATCTTATCACTAGAGTATATATGCAAAGAATATGTGCCAGAAAGTGTATCAAGCATATATCAGGATCATCAACAAATGCCTTTCTCAATGTACCAATAACATTGTCAACATGCCAACCATGTGCCTCAAACAAGTGTCATATCACATATGATATGCCTCTATCATAAACCAAGTGCCACAAACCATTTTTCAAGATATGTATCTCAACCATGAAGCATCAAAGAATGTACCAACCAAGCACCACAACAAGTGTCTCAACTATCCCATGCATCATGTATCAAAGTATATGTTTAAACACTCAACCATATGTCATCATCATGCATACATCAAACATAAATGGAACCACATAATCATGAAAATGTGTAACAAACCATGTCAAACCCTACAAAACATATTTATATCATCAAATTATGTTGCAACTCATCTACATAGCCTTCTTTTCCAAGGATTTTACCACATATGTGGCACGTTACACATAAATGCCACGTATGTACGTGAACTTTCTATATGTCACCTTGTGTATTTGTGTGACTTCTTTCACAGGAGCCCATGTATGCTTTAGAAAATTTCAATCTTGATCTTGCCTCATGGATTCATTTCTATTATGGTTGTTCAGTCTTCTTCACCCACTTCTGAAAATGTATCAGTTTCTCAGAACTTGATCTTTGAGCTTCCAACTTTTCAGCATTGCCTTCCTTCCTAGATTCATGTGTTCTTCTTGTCATGTTATATGAAGCACTCTTCATGGAATGTCTTCATGTGTCCCAACAATCCTGGGATTTTTGGCCAAACCCATTGTAGCTATAGAATCTCATGGTGTGACAATGAGTAGCAATGTGTCTCACTTGATTACATCTCCAACACCTTAGGGTGTTATGAAACCTTCCATTATCTTTCCTTACATAATGTCTGCAATCCAAATATTTGTGACCATATTCATTACAAGAGTTGGAATGATCATGAAAGACATTTTCATACCTTTGCTTTGGTGTCCACCTTGAAGGTGTCTCTCTTCTAAATTTGCTTTCAGGTGTAAACATGGCTTCTTGATGTCTTCCTTTCTTTTTTCTTTTGAAATTTTCCTTTATTTGTGTAGATGGTTGACCTGCATCATTGATTCCACATTTTGAGAATGAAGGACTTACCTCATGCTTCTTAGAAGTGCTAGCTTCAAGGTGAGAAACTTCCTTGTTGTATCCAAGACCTAATTTATCATGTGAATATATTTGTCTATCTAGGATTTCACCCAATATTGTTGAGTTGTTCATGAACTTGATGTGAGTGTTTGACTTCTCTACTTTCTTTATAAGATCAACAACTTCAGCGTCCAACTTATGGCATGACTCTTCCTTTTCATTTATTTGATTTTTCAATAGTTTCTCTATACTTTTGGCTTCTTCAATTTGGGTCTTCAGATTAACATTAACTTCAATACTTTTGCTAAGCCCATCATCTACCTTCTTCTTTTCTTCTGCTTGATTAATTATTTTATTTTTTAGTATTTTGATCTTTTCTTCCTTTTCTTCTTGTTCTTTGAGCATTTTCTTTAGTTCCATGATATGATTTGGGTGCTTTTCTAAGACTTCATTCATGCATTTTTCAATATACTCAAGAGAAATTGAATAATGTCAGATTTCCATGCTAACATCATCTAACTCAAATAAAACTTTTTTTTTAAACTTCAACAACTCTTCTTCTTCATCTACACAAACTTGTACTATATTTTCTTCTTAATTTGTAAGAGAACATTCAACTTCACTAGGAGTATTGTAATCAGAAAATTTTGGAGAGTATTTACCTCCATTGTCCTTGATGGAATTGTCTTCTTTGTCTTGATATAACTTCTCTAGCTTCAACCATAGATTCTTTGATGGAACTTGAGACTCCATTGAAAATGATCTTGAGAGATAATGCATCATTCTTATTTTCTTCCTTTTGAGTTGCAAACTTTGACTTATTCTTAAAGGGAATTGATCCACCAATGGTTGCTTTCCAAACACCTGCTCCTTTTTCCTTCAAATACCCTTTCATTTATGTTTTCAATGTTGAATAATTTGTCTCATCAAATATTGGATATTCATCATCCATTTGTGTGCCCATGGATCTCCTTCAATCTTGTAAGACTTGTATTGAAGGCCTGCTCTGATACCAATTGTTGGACACACTGACCACACTGAGAGGGGGGGGTGAATCGATGTGAGGATCTTTTTACAACTTCTTACAAAAATTTAGTTATCCATAACCATTCACAACATTATTACTCATTAATTCTATTTGCACTTAGTTTCTTGCATGAAAACATATCCCAATGACATATATTAACAATAAAGAACTATTCACCATCACAATAAAGAACACAAACACCATATATAAATATATAAATATATATATATATATATAAGTTTCTTTTGTATTATAGACTACAATCCTTGGAGTTTATCAGCACCAACTCTCAATGCAAGACGCAACCTACAGATCTTAGCACCAACTGAAAAGACGAATCCAATCCTCAAGTACAATGTAATGTTCCCAAGCCAATTTTTTGCCCGTAACCAAGGGTTGTTTAACTATTTATTTGTTGTTTCAATATGTTGTATAGGTTTGATTCATCAAGTTGCACATTGAGGCTTTATAGTTATAATATCATAGCATGGAGATATACATCTGAGCATATAGCATGAGAAAATGACAATATACAAGAAAATAATACCAATATAGAACCAACAACTTCAGATCTAACCTTTATTTAGATAATAGAGTGAACCTAATACAATAGATCTGTAGATACGGGACAATACAAGAAGAATAATCAATATGGAATAATAGTTTCTCCAACAATGTCCAAAACTAAATATAATAGCCTCCAAAGGCACCACAATCTACTGGAGAAAAGGAACAAGATGAATGTCTTTCCCTTCTATAGTTGGAAACCCCCTCACTAGATGAGTTGTGCCCTTCTTTATGGTTGTAGATGACAAATATTTTGTCATCTTTCCTTTAGGCCTCCAAAACTGGTGAAAGAGTAGATCGGGTGATTACAAACCCCTGGGAAAAGTATCAAGTTGAATGGAGAAGACATGATGCCCCAAATGACCAAATTTTTATGATGTTGTGCGCCTTCCTCCTCTAGAAATTGTGCCAAGCACTCAATAAATCATATGTTGAAGAAAAATCCTCTAAAATGGTATAGTAAAGGTGGCATGGGCCTATAAATTATATCCCAATAGGTTTGGCCACCAAAACCTCTTCCTCACTCCAAATCGAATATCTTCCCTTGAAACAGTGTGCCCTCCTGCTGGAAATCACCAAGAACTACGCAGTCCTTCTTCCTTCCCTAGATGAAAAACCTGTAAGATGATGTAGAATGGTGGGGGAGGAATATTTCACCTCTGTGACCAATCTTGGATTAGGATAGGTGGGACCTTTCACCACCGAGATGATCTCTAGGGTTTGTTATCCCAAAACCCTCAAAACGTCTTTGGCTCTAGGGCTCAAGAATGCAAGAGTAATAATAATACATAATGAGTGAGAGATGCACCCTCTTTTTATTTTTATACCTTGATATAATACTCTGTTGAGTTAGTTGACCACCTCCTGGGGTTAACTCCTTTTTTTTCCACATGTGGTATTTTCCTTTTCTCATTTTTCCTTTTCCCCCAAAGTCAACTTAAAATTATAACATTGTGCTTGAGTACTTTGGGGTTTCTTGGTCCCCATGATTCATGAGACTATAGCATAGTAGGGACAACTAGACTACTAAGTCTCACACACCCTCTTTATCAAGAGGTGGGGGACATTACAATATCCCCTACTGGAAATTTCTTGCCCACAAGCAATTCTGACCCTATCTCTTGAAGAACATGTTCACTTTCCCAAGTAGCATCCTCTATAGGTAAGTTCTTCCATTTGACCAAATATTCCTTAACGCTCCTCTTCCTTATACTCTTCTCCCTTACTTCTATCACTTCCTCTGATATCAGTACCAACTATCCCTCCTCATCCAAGGGTGGTAGTTCCTCAATAGGAATGATGTGTTCCCCTATGGCTCTTTTCAAGAATGATACATGAAAGACATTGTGTATCTTGTTTCTTGGGGGTAGATCAATCTCATATGCCACGGACTATACCCTTTTGTTTACCTTGTATGGTCCAAAGAAGTGAGGTTGGATATTTTCTGTGCTACTCCTCTTAATAGATGTATTTCTATATGGTTGGAGCCTTAAGTATACCAAATCACCAACCTCAAATGTCCACTCCACTATGTCCTTATCTTCTTGTGTCTTTTTTTTATTATGTTCTCTTTTCAAGTGGTCTTTAATCTCTCTGAGTATATCTTGACTCTACTGAATCCAATCATGTACCATAGGAGCTCTATTGTCACTGAAAACAATCTCCATGAAGGTGAGGGGATCATAGTTGTATAAGGAAATGAAAAGTGACATACCAATAGACATGTGATAGGTGGTGTTGTAAAAATACTCTCCCAGATGAAGCTAGTTAACCCATGCCTTATGTTTCCCTAAAAAATAATTCCAAAGGTATCCTTCAACCCACTTGTTGACTATCTCATTTTGGCCATCATTTTGAGGGTGATATCCAGTACTAGGGGTCAAGGTTGTACCTACCAACCTGAGTAGCTCATACCAAAAGGTTCTCATGAATATGATGTTCCTGTCACTCACAATGGTTTTGGGTAAACCATTAAACCTAAATATCTCTATGAAGAATAAATATACAACATGTGAAGTGTTGTAACCTGTGGAAATGGTGAAGAAATGAGAAAATTTTGTTAGTCTATCCACAACCACAAAAATGCATTCTTTTCCCTAGACCTTTGGCAATCCCGTGATGAAATACATTGATATACTTTCCCATTTCTTCTCTGGAATGGGGAGAGGTTGCAATAAACATGTTGGATGAGTGTGTTCATCCTTGTTCTCCTAACAAGTGAAGCATTCCTTAATATAGTTCATCACATCCTCCTTCATGCCCTTCCATGTAAATCTCTCTCTTATCTTTTTGTATGTGTTGACAAACCTCTAATGCCCTGCCAATGGTGAATCATGGCATGCCTATAACACTTGTCTTTTGAAGGTTGAATCAGGAAACAGGAATATTCAACCCTTGTTGTATATGATGTCATCCATAATCTGGAATTTATCATCATGTACCTTCCCATCCATCAACTCACAAGAAACCCCATTTTTAGAATATTCCACCAAGAGGTGCGCTTTCTAGTCAACTGAGATATATGTCATAGCATAAATTGAAGGTCTTCTATATAAAGCGTCTTCCACCACATTATTTTTCCACTTGACAAATTCAATGTCAAAGTCATAGGCCTGGATCTTGCTAACCCATTTATGTTGTCTTTCATTTAGGTCCTTTTGGTCCAAAAAGTACTTGAGGCTATTGTGATTTGTCCTCACAATGAATTTGGCCCCAAACAAGTATTGTTTGAATTTAGAAAATGCATGGATGATGGCTAACACCTCTTTGTCATAAATTGTGTAGAGAAGTTCAGGGTCCCTCAATTTTTGGCTCTCATAGGCAACGGGGTGCCTATTGTACATAAGTACTACTCCAATGCCCTCTCATGATCCATCACACTCCAATATGAAGGGTTGTGAAAAATATGGTAAAGAAAGTGATGGAAAAGTGCTCATTACCTTCTTCATCCTATAAAAATTCATATGTGCCTCTTGGATCCACTTAAATGTGCCCTTTCTGATCAAATCTATCAAGGGTGTGCAAAGTTATGAGAATCCTTTGACACACCTCCTGTAGTAACAATAGATGTCAATAAATCCCTTCAACTTAGTAAGAGTCTTGGGTGTTGTCCAATCAAGTATGGCTTGTATCTTTTCTTGGTGCACCTTTATTCCTTTCACTCCAATGATGTGTCCCAGATATAGAACTTATGTCATTCCAAATTCACATTTGGACTCTTTAACATATAAGGATTGTCCCTCCATGATGGCCAAAATATTATCTACATGTTGAAGATGATCCTCCCAAGTTTTTTTATGTATCATCAAATCATCAAAGAAGACCAAGAGGAATTTCCTCAACTGCTTGTTGAAGACATGATTCCTACAATATTGGAAGGTGGTTGGTCCATTATTTATCCCAAAGGGCATAACTATAAATTTGTAGTGACCATAATGACATCTGAAAGTTGTTTTGGGAACATCTTCCTTCCTCATTTTGATATGATTAAAGCCAAAGCGTAAGTCTATTTTGGTGAATTAGATAGCCTCATGAATTGATGCAGTGCCCCTACCTCAGCAGGTTCTCCTGACCTCCTAGTCAATGGATCTTCAACTTCTCGAGTCGAAATAGCTCTTCAGATTCTTGTTGGAACCTCTACGAAAAAAATTCACATGTCCTTTTCCGAAACCTCACCCGCGCGAACTAGCACCGAGCGCAAGCTTCCTCCACATGATCATTATCTATGACCACACACCTATCTAAAATATGCTTCATGACCTCGGGTCTTGGGTGGTTTTGTTTTGATTCACCCTAACTCTCTCGAAACCCAAACTCTGACCAAGATCTTAGTGCACAGTAGCTCCTTCCCTTTACTTCCATTGATGTGATCTCCAACTATGACCTGGGGCCCAACTCCCAAATGCTTTGGGACTTTACGCTTTGTGAACTCAGAAATTATTTCACCTCTTCCCCTCAAGTCTGAGCTCCGAACTTTGCCAATGTCAGATCAACGGTCCATGTCCTTCCACAATCCAATGATCCTGATCTCCTCTTCGTGAACCAGGACTTCACGTTTTAGGATTTTGGGAAAGTGGCTCCCTCCTTTCTTCTAACTCCCAATCTCTAAAATCTCCTTCCCAATGAAAGGATCAATGATCATATTTTCTCTCAGATTGGTGGCTCAAACTATTCCTCCTAAGCTTCGAAGTGTTGTATGACTTTTGTCTCTTATCCTCCTCGCAACTGCACTAGATCTAATGGCACACAACTATCGACACCTTTCTCCTCCAGGTATCTATACTGTCCTTTGAGATTCTTGATGGATCCTTGCCAGATATCTTGGCGTCAAACCTTCTTATCTTAATTCCATGAGGTAACTGAGAACCTCGTTCTTCCTCCAAACTCTCCAAGTCTCTATCCTTCTTGAGCTTGATTCTTGCTACAAACTCCAGGATTCTAAGGAATCATTCACGCACTCCTTCCAACCTTCATGATAACCTCTAGTTATCTGAAATTTGACTCTATGTACTCCTTGCAACATAGGTTCTTCAACCTCTCTCTCAAGTTGGAAAATTCTAAGACTCAACCTGGACTACGCACACCTTGCGCGGCTCTATGATAATCTGGCACTTCCGCGGGTATAAGTTCAATGGTATCTCTCTTGAGCTTTCTGAGATAAAACTTAGAATCTCTCGACGCACTCCTTACGGAATTTCACTACACTCCTTGCAGGAATTCTCAGGAAGAGAAACAATTGAAACTTATACTCTCCTCACAGAATTTATACATTCAACATTAAAACACATTCATGAGCATTGAAATAAATGCATAAAAGAGATTGTAAAAAAAACTGTAAACATACCATTCAATAGATGCAAACAGTGACCATGATACACCGTACAATTGGATTAAAGAATTATTGTATTAAGTTCAAGTGCTCTGTACATGGATTTCAAAAACAACAAGTCTTTATTCATACAATCCTCTCTTCTACTCCTCCACAAATATCTCTTCTTTCTCTCGAACAATTACAATGAGAATAATCTTACAAAATCCTCATACGAGGGAGTCTTCTTGAGTTTTTCCCTCCTATGATTCTAAGCTACCTTATTGAATTAAAGACTAACATCTACTTATCATTTATTACAATAAATGTCTACAACTTACAATAAATGTCTACAACTGATAGATAAGAGCAACACTCTATATCTGTATTACAATTTCCCAAAACATTAAGGCAAACATATCTTTCTAGATATTACATTAATGTGCCCCCTTTTGAAATTTAAATTTATTAAAAATGTGTGTTGGTGTATATCCAGTTGTCCTCCACTCGTGATTTTTTTTGTTGTCGATGCTCCTGCATCATACTCCTATGGATGAAAAAATCATGGCCTCATGTCCATGAGCTCTTGCATCGACTTTCCATGTTTCTGAATATCGGCTTCACTTTCCCAACTGGCATCCTCAATCAGGTGTCCCTTCCATTTTACCAAGTACTCAAAATATGTCTTCCTTCGGGTCCTTTTGCTAACTCTTTGATCCATAATATTTTCCATCTGTGGCCTTTCTGCTACAGGCATCTATTTTATCCACTGAATCTCCTTTTGATTCTTTGTTCCTCCTACTTCATCTTCTTTGTAAGGATACATATCTGCTACATTGAATATGGGTGATATGCCCACATCATATGGCAATTCTATCTCATAAGCATTTGCCTCAAACTTCCACAAAATTTTACACAACCCTATCTTCTTCATCTTCAATTTGTTATATGTTCCCCTTGGGAACCTTTCTTTTCTAAGGTGTGCCAAAAATAAATCTCTCACTTCAAATTGAAGCTCTCTTCTATGTTGATCTGCTCTGTGCTTGTATTCTTGACTAGAACTCTGCAACCATTCTTTGATCTTTCTATGGAGCTTTTGAATATCTTCTGCAAAATCTTCCACTCCAGTGCTCCTAAACTCACTCTTCTCTAAGTCTCTCAACTTAGATACTCCTCTTGGATACATTCCGTACATTATCTGAAATGGGCTCTTTTCGGTGCTCATGTTAGGTGAGTCATTATATGCAAATTCCTCTTGCGGTAGAATCTGATCCCACTAACTGTGATGTCCAGCGATCAAACTCCTCAACAAATTCCCTAACCTTCAATTTACTACCTAAATCTGAGGGTGATATGCTGAGCTAAAGGATAAATTCATCCCCAACTTCTTCCACATCGTTCTCCAGAAATGACTAACAAACTTGGTATCTCTATCTGAAACAATACTCTTGTGTAACCCATGAAGTCGAACAATTTCCTTGAAAATTATATTTGCAATATGTGTTGCGTCACTGGTTTTCTAAGATGGAATGAAATGTGCCATTTTGGAAAATCTATCAACTACCACAAATATGGAATCACATCCTCTTTATGTTCTCGGCAGTCCCAACACAAAATGCATGCTTACCACGTCCCATGGCCTCTCTGGTATTGGCAATGGTTGATACAACCCTGTATTTTGTCT
Organism: Picea abies; assembly: GCA_900067695.1. Taxonomy (NCBI): domain Eukaryota; kingdom Viridiplantae; phylum Streptophyta; class Pinopsida; order Pinales; family Pinaceae; genus Picea; species Picea abies. The sequence continues at coordinate 19,192 of CBVK0100981494.1, forward strand.
TTTCCCCTTTGCATGCTTGAAGATTCTACATTTGTTCACAAATTTCCTGACATTTGTGCTCATTCCTGGCCAATAATATGAATTTTTTAGTTGCACAAATGTTTTATCATGGCAGAAATGTCCAGCTAATCCCCCACTATGTTTTTCCTTCAAAAGGTTTTCTTGCATAGAACACTTCGGGATACACAACTGATTTCCTTTAAAGAACAGTTCATCCTAAATCAAATATTCAGTCCACTGGATTATGTCTCTCAAAACAGGATTTTCACATGCTTCATAAGCATCCTTGAAATCTAAATCATCTCTGTACATTTCTTTAAGGTTTTCAAAACCTAAGGTCTTCACTCGAAACTCCTATAGAATCAAACATCTCTTGCTCAGTGCATCATCAACCTTGTTAGCATTTCCATAAATGTTCTTAGTGAAAAAAGTAAAGTTCTTCATGAACTCAACCCATTTTTCATTCCTCTAGTTTAGTTTTTCCTCTCTAGTTATAAACTGTAAGGCCTGGTTGTCGCTATACAAAACAAAATCTTTTGGAACCAGGTAGTGCCTCCATTTCTTCAAGGCTTGAATAACTCCATAGAAATCTTTATCATACGTAGAGTACTTCCCTTTGGTCTCATTCAACTTCTCACTAAAGTATGCAGCTATTCTATTGTCCTAACTCAAGACCACTCCAATTGCAAATCCACTTATGTCACATCTCACTTGAAATGTCTTACTGAAATATGGTAGAACCAAAACTGGTTGTCCAGTTATCTTCTCCTTTAAAAACTTGAAACTTTTATCTTCTTCCTCTATCCAATGAAAATATTTATGTCTTTTCTTGACTGTATCCATCATCAACGCACAAATCCCACTAAAATTCCTGATGAATTTCCTATAGAAACTGGCTACTCCATGGAAGCTTTAGACTTCAAAGATATTCCTTGGTGATGGCCATTCTTTGATTTCTTTTACCTTCTTTAGATCCATCTTGAATTCATTCAAAGAGATCACAAACCCAAAATAAATGAGTTATGTCTTCATGAAAGATGACTTCTTTAAATTTATTAGAAACTTCTCTTACTGCAACCTCCTTATCACTGAATTCAAATGTCTCAAGTGTTATTCCCCAGTCTTATTGAAGATCAGTATATCATCAAGATACACAATTACAAACTTACCAATGAAATATTTCAAGACTTTGTTCATCAATCTCATAAAATTACTTGGAGTATCCATCAAGCCAAATGGCATGGAAAGCCATTCATACATTCCTTCATTTGTATTGAATGTTGTCTTCCATTCATTACCTTCCCTCATCCATATCTGGTGATATCTACTCTTTAAATCACTTTTGGAGAAAAAATTTGCTCCGCTCAAGCAATCCATCAAGTCATCCATCCTGGGTAAATGAAATATGTACCTAATGGTGATTTTGTTTATATCCCTTAAGTCTGTACACATCCTCCATCCACCATCCTTTTTCAGACTCAACATTGTTGGCACAACGCATGGAATCAATCTTTCTCTAATCAACCCTTTGTCCATCAAATCTTGGACTTGCTTCTTAACCTCTTCATTCTCCTATGACATTAATTTGTATGCTGCTTTGTTTGGTAAACTCACTCTTGGTATAAGGTAAATATGATGTCTTATACTCCTGATGGGCGGTAACAAACAACGAAAATCATCCACTACTATATCAGCAAAATTCTCCAGCAGTTCCTAAATTTCCTTAGGTAGATCACTTATTGAAGTACTGATCAAGATGACTCTAGGTTTTCTCACCACAAAAAACTGCATTTCCTTCTCCTTCTTGAATTCATCAAGAATTTCCTTCCCACTCATGAGAAGTATAGTATTTCTTGTTTCTCCTTTCACCTTCTTGTCTTCAATTGGTAGCAACATATGTGTCCTACCATTCTTCTCCAAGGTATAAGTGTTATTTATTCCTACATGAATAACATTTATGTCATATTTCCAAGGCCTTCCCAACAAAAGATAATAGACATCCATGGGAATTATATCACATAAAATCTCATCTCTATAACCCCCTATCTTAAATTCAACTAAACATTGTTTAGTGATTGTTACTTGATGTCCCTTTTGCAACCACGAAACTTTATACGAGATTGGATGTACAATTGTCTCCTTCCACCTTCTCCACCATCTCTGTGGATATTAAGTTATTCATGCTTCCATTGTCAACTATCACTTTGCATACCCTATCCTTTGTCTTGCAAGCAGTCCTAAACAAATTGTTCCTCTGGATTATATTTTCCTCTTCCTTCTCTAGCTTCAAGAGAAATTTCCTCATCATCAAGGATCTTCCACGTTCTGCATATTCTGCCTCAACATTTCTCCTTTACACCTCTGAAATGTGAGCTCTTCCTCCTTCTTTCTTTCTCTCGGGGCATTCCCAAGATTTTTGTCCTATCTTTCCACAGACAAAACACTTTACTTCACCTCCTCTACCTCTTTCTCTTCCTCTTGATCGAGGAAATTTTTTCCTATCGGCATATTTTATTCTTTGTGAAATTCCTCCCCTTTATGGGTGGTTATGTGGCTTATTTTCTTCATCCTTAGGATTTTGTACTCTTTCCTAGGCAACTTCTTTGCCTCTACTCTGACTTCTACCTCTGACCCTTTGACCTTGATTTCAAGCCAATTTATCTTCTTCTTTCAGAGCAACCTGATAAGAATATTCCACATTTCTAATTATCATCATTCTCATCTCATCCTGAATCTCATATCTTAGGCCATTCATATATCTAGTGACATTTTCATCATCACTCTCATGATGACCAACTCTGATGTTTAACTTGTAAAAATCCTCTGTATATTCCTTCACTATCATCCCTTTTTGTCTTAAATTTTTCATTCTTCGAAACAGATTGATTTGATAATCTTTGGGTATGAATTTGGATTTCATCTTGGTGAACATCCTGTCCCAACTCTTAATTCTTTGATTTCCTTTGCAACGCCTGTCAGCTTGCAATTCATCCCACCACAGTGTTGCATGTCCTTTTAGTCTAGTGACATCGTGCTTAACTTTCTTATCTTCTTCAACATCCTCATAGTCTAAGTATTTATCTAGATCCCTAAACCAATCTAGGAGCTCATTAACATCCAAGTTTCCTTCATACATCAGGATGTCCAACTTTTCTCTAGCACCCATATTTGCAACATCTTTTAGTAGATGTTCCTCTGCAACATCCTCAGCTACAGCTTCTTCTGCTCCTTCTTCATTCTCTCTTTTATCCTCACTGATATCTCTGGTATCAAGTGTTCATCTCTGTGTTGTCTCCATAACATTTAATTGAGCACGAAATTCTCTCATTTCCCTTTCCATGGCTGGATCGGGTAAATCACTTTCTAGACGTCTCCTTGGAGACATTGTTTCAATATATCCATGAAAAATTCAAATCACAATTATCCTATGTCTTATCTTGCCTACAGAAAACAATAGTTGTAGGCTCCGATAGCACCTGACGTAGTGCCCCTACCTCAGCAGAGTCTGCTGACCTCCCGATCAATGGATCTTCAACTTCCCGAGCCAAAAGAGCTCTTCATATTCCTGCTGGAACCTCTACAAAACAAATCCACAAGTCCTTTTCTGAACCTTTCCCGCATGAACTAGCACCAAGTGCAAGCTTCCTCCACATGATCACTAGCTATGACCACATGCCTATCCAAAATTTGCTTCGCGACCTCGGGTCTCAAGAGCTTTTTCTGTGAGTCACCGAGACTCTCTCGAAAACCAAACTCTAACCAAGAACTTAGCACATGCCAGCTCCTTCCCTTTACTTCCACTGATGTGACCTCCAGCTATGAGCTGGGGCCCAACTCCCAAATGCTTTGGGACTTCACACTTCACGAACTTGGGAATTAGTTCACCTCTTCCCCTGAAGTTCGATCTCCAAACTCCACCAATGTTAGATCAATGGTCCACATCCTTCCACGATCTAACGGTCCTTATCTCCTCTTCGTGAATCGAGACTTTGCGTTTTGGGATTTTGGGAAAGTGGCTCCCTCCTTTCTTCTGAATCCAAATCTTTGAAATATCCTTCCCAACAAAAGGCTCAACGGTCATATCTTCTCTGAGATCAATGGCTCAAACTATTCCTCCTAATCTTCAAAGTGATGTATGACTTCTAGCACTTATCCTCTTCACAACTCCATTGGATCTAACAGAAACTTTCTCCTCCGGGGATCTATATCACCCTTCGAGATTCTTGATGGTTCCTTGCTAGATATCTTGGCATCAACCCTTCTGAGCTTAATTCCACGAGGTGACTGTGAACCTCATCCTTCCTCCAGACTCTCCAAGCCTCTATCCTTCTTGAGCTTGATTCTTGTTGAAATTGCAGGATTCTAAGGAATCCTGCACGCACTCCTTGTGGCCTTCACGATAACCTCTGGTTATATGAACTTCGACTCTATGCACTCCTTGCAACAAAAGTTCTTCAACCTCTCTCTCAGGTTGGAAAAGTCTAAGACTCAACCTGGCCTACGCACACCTTGCGTGGCTCTATGCTACTCTAGCACTTCGTGTGTATAAGTTCAACGGTATCTCTCCTGAGCTTTTTGAGATTAAACTCAGAATCTGTCGACACACTCCTTGCAAACTTTCACTGCACTCATTGCAGTAATTCTCAGGAAGAGAAACAATTGAAACTTATACTCTCCTCATAGACTTCATACATTCAACATGAAAACACATTCATGAGCATTGAAATAAATTCATAAAAGAGACTATAAAACAAATTATAAACATACCATTCAATAGATGCAAACAGTAACCACGATACACCATACAATTGGATTAAAGAATTCTTGTATTAATTCAAGTGCTCTATACATGGATTTCAACAGCAACAACTCTCTGCTCATACAATCCTCTCTTATACTCCTCTACAAGTATCTCTTCTTTCTCTCTATCAATTACAATGAGAATAATCTTACAAAATCCTCATACGAGGGATTCTTCTTGAGTTTTTCCCTCCTACAATTCTAAGCTATCTTATCAAATTAAAGACTAACATCTACTTATCATTTATTACAATAAATGTCTACAACTTACAATAAATGTCTACAACCGACAGATAAGAGAAACGCTCTAGATCTACATTACAATTCCCCAAAACATTAAAGAAAATATATCTTTCTAGATATTACATTAATGTGCCCCCTTTTGAAATTTAAATTACTTCAAAATGCGCGTTGGTGTATATCCAGTTGTCCTCCACTCGCACTTTGTTTTGCTGTCGATGCTCCTGCTATTGGTTTTGGAGCCTGATTATCTTCATGATTCAGAGGTCTTTTTTTTCAGCCATGTTTATACCCCATGAAGTATTTACACCCTAGAAGTATGTACATTCTTCCACGCGGGGGAGTGCAGAGGTAGGTTACCCCCTCTACAGGGTTCGGGGCCAAGTGGGCCCCCGGTGGGGGTAGCATGCCCTAATAGGGGTTCGGGGGTGAAGCCCCCAAAGGAAAATTTTCCTTGTAAATGTATATTGTAATTCCATTGTAAATCTAGACCATTCATTATAAGGTCACAGATCTAATGTAGAAATTATGTTAGGGTTTTTTTCCCTAGAAGGCAACCCTTTGTTATGAGGGAAATGTATTGTGGCTATGCATGATGGAGAATATTGTATTTTGAGAGAGGAAACTGTAAAAGAAAGAAGAGGAAGTTACGAAGGATTTGTTGTAGGTTGTATCCCTTCGATTATTGTATAATAATAAAGGAAGGACCTGGCAATTTCTTTGGTGGACTGAGCCCACACTGGGTGAACCATGTATATCTATGTCTCTATTTCACTGTGTATATTTTGTATTTTATTTTTGCATTTGTTTTATTTTATTGCTCTGTGATCCTATTTTTCTATCACATGCATCATGAATCTCATCCAATAGCTCAACAATCCTAGGGATGGGTTATCTGTTCTTGATAGTCTTTTTTTTCAATTCCATGTAATCAATGCACATGCACATTGTCCCATATTTCTTCTTTACCAAAACCACTGAATATGAAAAATGTAGTATACCTAGGGAGGTAATATGGGGTAACTAGGGAGGTACCCAATGGGAATGTAGTTATGTGCTATTAGTGGAAGTCATTTAATATATGGGAATGTGTCATTCAATGTAAGGTGGACTCGGTCCACTATATTCATAAAGGCCCACTATGGTAGTTGGATGTAATAAATGTGAGAAGGCTATCTAGAAGATTCTTGGGAGATAGGGAGAGTTATATAAATAAGTGTAGGCAATGTAATGAAACATAGTGAAGAATATTGTGATTGTACAAGCAAG
>CBVK0100981513.1:477-21805 GCA_900067695.1 Picea abies
ATTTTTTTTTTTTTTTTCATTTGGTTTTGTTTGAAATTAGGTGAGGAATGATTAGATTTGTAAATTTGATTGGCTAAATTTGTATAAAATAAGTACCCCTGAAAATTTTCAATTGATTGAATCTAATTTTACATTTAAAAATAAAATTTAAACAACAACAAAAATAAAAATGATTTGAGTGGCTAAGTTTGTATAAAATAAGTACCCCTGAAAATTTTCAACTAATTGATTCCAATTCTACATTAAAATATACAATTTAAACAACAACAAAAATAAGAATTTGATCCACATTTACATCACCAGATTCAAATAACAACCACCAAAAAATAAAACTTTTAACCAACACTCTAATTTTTTAATAATGTATCAGATAGATATGAAAATCACCATAAAACAATGTACAAAACGTCAAATCCTAGGCGTATATAAGCGAGGCGAGAAAGATTACAGCCAAAGCATGAAGAACCTAAGGCTGAGAATGTATGGAATCTACTCGTTGTCTGGCGTCACAGATAGCCACTGATTGCAAAAGCTAGGAGTAAATACGGATCGGTTTCGTTCACATTCGATCTTGACGAGTGTTACAGATATCCACTCATTGCAGAAGGTAGATTTTGACATGACACCTACCTACATTAAGGAAAGAAGAAACAAATATGCACTAAATAGCAAGTTAATCATTGTTGATGTTTATCTTTTTCTATCAGTTGATTACCACTCCTTAACTGTTCAAGGTACAGTATGGAAAATGTAATAATTATATGGAAAATGTGTATTATCAATAATTAGTTTATATCAATAATTACATCGAAGGTGTTTTTAAGGGGAGGTTGTTCTCAATGCTTCCATCGTCTATTCAAACTTTATAAAAACTTGTCATCTGTTATTCAATGACCAATCAATTCTCTTTCCAAGTGTCGTCGTCTTCTTCGCCAACTCTATCGACTCCAAATTGTGTTTGTTCAATAGGCGATCGCTACCCCATTGGAGGTATACCATGTGAAGATTTTTCTGGTGGTGGAGGCGCAGGATAAAAGAAAGGTTTTGATTCATATTGAACAATGCAGTTTCCAGACATACCCCGAGTTCCAAGTCTTCCTGCATTATCTTTGAAAAAATTATCGATTGTTTTTTACAGGCATGTTGAGCAGACGAGAAGGAGTATATCTCCGCAACACTGGGTCAAAGTGAAGATTTGGTGAAACAAGTGGTATGTAGTATTACCAGAAGTGTATCTGGTTAGGAGACTACCAACGTATTGTCGTTTGTATTAGTCAATGTTGCACTCAATAGTGAGCACTTTTTTAAGATTGCAGGCCACGAATTTACAGTTGTAGTTGTTGATGCTTATGACACCAAGCCATACAAAACAGATGTAATCTTCATTTCTACTGGCCATACTACAAATGTTCTTATAAAAACTAACCAGCTGATGGGAAAATACTATATGGCCGCCCAAGATTATAATAATCAAGGATCAAGTGCTTTCGATAACATCGCCACTACTGGTATTCTAGAGTATATGGTGTTAGGCAGCGGAAGCAAAACATAGCATACATAACAGAGCATAAACTAAGCAAGATCAAACACACATAAAACTAAGCACATCAATCATACACTTGACACATTGATTTATATGGAAACCCAAATCGGAAAAAAACCACGGGAAATGATTATCGGTCTTTTGTTATTCAAGGGAGAACTACAATAGCCTTAATAGACATACAATCATCCTCTCCTCACACACTCACTGCTCTCTAGCTCACATTGTATTCTACCTCTATGGGTATGCTCGTATATATAACATATATCACTCGGTTACACAGACTGATCATGAGTAGATGACATAGTTACACGAATAGTTCATAAGATTGCATGCATGCGCATGTGCATATGCATCTACATGTGAACACATGAGGAAATTCGTTGGCATGTTTCCAACAATCTCCACCTTGAAAAAAATTTACCTAATATATCATGCCCTTAATTAATTCATCACCTTTTCTGCGATCCAAGAGAAGCCAAACACCATCGTAGCTTCTCTAACAAAACTAGTTTCGTAAACATGTCTGCAGAATTCACTTTTGTATGGACCTTTTCCAGAGCAACTCCACCTTCATCAACAACATGTCTTACAAAATGGTACTTAACAGAAATATGCTTCTCCTTACTGTGATAAAATGGATTTCTAGCCAAATGAATATCACTTTGACTATCACAAAATACTTTCACCTTGCCCTACATCCTTCCAAACTCACCCAATAGACCCTGTAACCAAATTGCCTCCTTGCATGCATGGGAAGAAGCCATAAACGTTGCCTCAGTAGTGGATAAAGTGATTACGTTTTGAAGCTTTGACATCCAATTAATAGGTCCTCCCGTAAGAATAAAGACATATCCTAGAGTGGATCTCCTTTCGTCCAAGTCACCTGCAAAATCTAAATCTACATAATTGCAAACTGAATCTCTGGAACCATCATAGGTGATAGAATAATTTCTTGTGCCTCTAAGATATCGAAGCACCCATTTTATTGCTTCCCAATGCTCTTTTCCTGGATTTTCCATGGATCTACTAACAACACCAACTACATGTGAAATATCTGGTCTAGTACTCATCATTGCATACATCAAACTTCCCACTTCATTAGCATATGGTACATGAGACATATAATCATTTTCTTCATCATTACTAGGACATAAAACTGAAGACAACTTAAAATGAGATGCCAAAGGGATATGTATAGGTTTCACATTATTCATACCGAATCTCATAAGAATTTTATCCACATACTTCTGTTGTGATAACCACAACTTAACATTTTTTCTGTCTCTATGTATCTCCATGCCTAAGATTTGTTTTGCTGCTCCTAGATCCTTCATATCAAATGCCCTAGCTAACTGAGCCTTTAACCTGTTTGTTACATGTCAAAATTACTCACTTCGATAATGTTGCAAGTGTCGTCATTACAAGTGTCGCAAGTGTCACATTTTGCTCACAAGTGTCACAAGTGTCAAGGAAGCATACTGCCATGATGCCTATGTCATGCCTATAATGACATGAGAAAGACACTTGAAACACCTCAAACATTTGATTTGGAAGAGGAGAAATGAGTCAGCAGGCTCATGAAACTTTTTCCATCTGAAAACACTCAAAAACTGAGTTTTTGGAGGAGAGCGCTCCCCTATACCTCTTCTGGGAGTGCTGGCACTCCCCCTTACACTATCTGAGAGCGTTATAAAGCTCCTCTGGCCTTTTTGAGGGAGCGCTATGGATTTTGAGAGTATTGGCGCCCCCCTAAAGCCTACTAGGGAGTGCTACAATGCTCTGATGGTCCTTTTGAGGGAGCGCTACTTATTCTGGGAAGTAGTTAAGTTGTTGAGATGAATGGGGGAAGGATCCTTTCATTCTTGGAAGGCAATTGGATTCAAATCCCTAGTCTAGCCATGATCTTAGAGCAGATACTCAACTGAAGGAGGAAAATCCTCAACTTCCCCAAGGATATCTCAAGTGGTTAAAGCCTCTCCAAGGATATATAAGCAAGCTTTCTAATGGTGAAAGGGGACTGGAAAGAGAGAATCACACCAAACTTATGATCTCATAAGTGGTACTGGAACGGGGAAGAATTTCTAGCATGAAACCTATGATCTCATAGGAAACACATAGTGAACTGAAGGAGAGTGATCAGTGAAGCTGCTATCATCCAGGTCGTGGATCTTTTGAGCAAGGGTTAGACAAAGGGGACTTGACGGAGTTGTCGCATTCGCATCTACGATTGTAAGTACTGTTGTCGTTGTTCTCATTAATATGACATGCTTGGCCTGTTTCTTTCTATTTTGTGTCTGATCTTACATGAACTTATCGTTGATAGATAGATCTATTTTCAAGATAATATCAATAGAGTAGGAAGTGGTCGTACTTTGTTTGTCTACAGGACTCATCGAGGAGCGAAAGATTGGAGCTCAACTCAGAGTGTGCAGGGACAAATGTCGATAAAGAGGTACTTCTGTTATCCTTCCTCCTCATGCATTAGTTTGTATATATTTGAAAGGAAGTCATTTTCCACATTAATCACTTTTTGTCTCAGATTTTAGGGTCTAGCTCTTTGAGGCAATCTACTTGTCCGCAGGGATATTTTCCTACAACAGACACTGGCGACTCCACTGGGGATGGAATCAGAACTTTTCAGTTTTGATTTCTCCTCATAGAACTTGTATTAACCTTTGATTGTTTTAAGATATTGTTCATCTCATATGTTTGATTTCGTATGCTGATTGACTCTTTACCCCATCAAACTCAGCTTGTTTGTCAAAATTTGACTGAATTTTAAGGTTTTTTGGACATTTTTGTGAGTTTTTGGGCACCAGCGCTCCCCTGCCTTGTTAGCAGGGTTCCAAATCTCCCTTAGAGTGTTGGACAGAGCTTTATAATTCCCTGGTGTCCCTTACACCAGAGCGCCAACCCTTGTTTTCACAAAATTCCTTAAGAAATTTGCATTTTTGAGGTTAAAAACCCTATTTCTTCACTTGTTGAGCTGCCTTGTGATTCAATGATGCTTCCTTTGACCTTTGACATGCTTCTTCCTGAGAAGTAAACACCTTATTGTTCATATTTTATGCCCTTCTTCTTCATTATTTTTGAGTTTTTGCTATTGAGAGCTTGAAATCGATCCCCTTCTTTCTTCTCTCCTATCCGACTGAGCGGGAACTCTAGTGAAGGACATTAGAAGTCTGTAACTCTTCTCATTTGGTTCTTTGAGGTCATCTGATCCAATCTTTTTCTCCTTCCTTTTGCATTTTTTATTTTCTTTCTCTTGTTTGATTGAAAAAGGGTGTGTTGTTTGTGTGGAATCTGCATTTTCTTGTCCGAATCTCCTTGGTCTGAAAGGGTAGTTGGCAGGACAATTTTTTCATTGAATTGATCATCATTCGCATACAAATGACAAAAGTACATCTTAATGATTAGTTTTCATATTAGTTTGCATTTCTGAAATGTTGTAGCATCATATTGGATTTGATTGAGAACAAAATTGATTGAGGTCATTCCTTATCAAGTGTTTGATAGTGAAAACAACTCTTCCTCTTTCCCTTAAATAGGTATTCATTGAAAAGAAACGATTTCTTATCATATTTCATGCATATTTTTGGGAATTGAGTCATCATTCCATCAATTTCACTTTCGTACACCCTCTGAGTAAAAAACAACCATTAAAATCAACGATTAACTAAAATTTATCAGACTTTTTACATCTTTGTTAGCAAACCTACATTAGTTTAAGGTGTAGGGATTTGGAATAGGTTGAAGGGATAACTTTCCAAAGATATCAAACAAACTTAGTATCTTGCGATAGGGAGAGTTAATTGTCGTATTAGTCTGCCTGGGATCCCCCTCTCACACAGGGGTTACACACGAGGTCGCATTCGGGTGAGTTACGGAGATTATCCCTTCGTGGTTCAACTATTTGTAGTGGTCAGATCGTATATTGGGATTCACTGGAAGGTATACCCATAATGTTGAGTGGAAGCCTTTCAAGTTGATTTTGGGTTAGATACCCTGCCCGTACGTTCCAACTGGACTGTCAACTGTACCTATCCAGGGGCTGACTATAAGTTGGTGACCTTAGTAGCCACAATCTTTAGGGTCTCACACAAGGTGACAGTGAAGGGAAGTCTCACTATACCTGGAACAGACGTTGGTCAAACTCACTCAGGCTCCTTGGAGGGTAAATCCATAATTATTGCGTGGAAGCTTGCACCAAGGCGTAAGTTCGTTAAGCATGTTGCCAACATAATTGATCCACTCGCTCTATCCCCACCCCTTCCTATCTTGATCTCATGACTTTGGATTTCATCACCAACTAGTGGTTTCATCGTAGGAAGGTTTGTTTGATTGATTGCTTCTTAGATTCGTAGCGTGTGTTGTTTGTTTTACTTAGTGGACCTTAGGTCAAGTTAGTGTTAATGGCATCGAATCCTGGGAGTACCAATGGAGGAACCCCTTCTCCTAGGGAACCTTATACCTTTCCTTCATTTGGAAACTTTGGTCCTCCATATGTTGCCACACTGAGTCTTTCAGGACTCACTATTGGATTACCAGTTTGGTTGTTCCCCACTCCGGTGATCCCAAATCCTTCCAATGTTTCAGTTGCACCTAATACTTTGGATGTCAATACACCACCCACACATCAACCTCATGTCGATTTTTTTCCTTCTTCGTCCATCAAGTCTCCTTCCATTTCTCCTTCTTCGCCTAGTGAAAGCTCTAAAGCAAGTAGCCAGGTTGATCAGAAGAAGAAGAAGAACCCAAAAAGGACAAAGGCCCCAACAACATCGGATGTTGGCTCTAAGAAACCAGTTACTGTTAATAGTACTTGGAGTGTTGATGAGGTCAACAAGATTAAAATGAAGAATCCAAAACAAAAATTCCCTTACAGCCTTTGTAAGGGTGACCACTTTCTGAGAGATTGCCCCGATCTTATCCAGGTCTTAGAAATGTGGTCTTCCACGTCATCGGCCTCTGTCGGTCATGTCGATGATACCCCGTCAACTAGTGATGTTCAGGTTGGTAAGAAGAACAAACAAACTGTCAAGTTCCTTTGCATGTTATGTAAAGGTAATCATTACTCTCACCTTTGTCCTCACATGGACGAGGCTTCTTCTCTTTTGGAAAAAATTCAGCGTCCAAAAGGTTATCGTAAGATTTCCTCCAACCCATCGTTGGTTGATGGACTGGTCAATCCATTTCCATCCCCGGTTAGTCTGGTTGATCAGGTGGTCAATCTAGTTTCCTCCTTGATTGAACCACAAACCCAAGAAGTTGATCCAATTCCATCATCGATCAACCACGCTCTTCATCAAAAGAGTGACACCAAAGTGGTCGATCTATTTTCATCCCCGCTCGATCCCACTCTCTTGTTAGAGACTGACACCAAAGTGGTCGATCCGTTTCCACCCATCGACCCCATTCTTCCCTTGGAGAATGAAACTCAAGTGGTCGATTTGGTTTCACCATCGATCGATCCCATTCCTCCATTGAGGAATGCTAAAGTGACTGATCCAGTCCCTTCCTCGATCAGTCCCACTCTTCCTCTGAAGAGTGCTAAAGTGGTCTATCCAAGTCCACCATTGGTTGATCTGATCCAATCATCGGTCGATCCTACTCTCCTTCTAGAGAATAAACCCAACACTGCCCATGTTTTTCTTGTTCATACAGACTCTACCGTGCTGGAGGGAATTCCTCCTTCTCCCGTGAAACCCCCTCCAAGTAATGAGGCCATCCTTTTTGATTGGGGTGTGCTAACTAGATCTCGTCTTCCCTCTCACATTCCTTTCTATATTACAGTACAAGTTCGTGGTCGGGATGTTCCTAAAATGCTGATAGATGAAGGTGCATCCATTAGTATTTTGTCTTCTATTGCTTGGTATGCTTTGGGTTGTCCACAACTTACACCAGTTACATAGAATCTGTTAGCTTTTAACAGAAGAACTAGTCAACCTTTAGGGATCCTTTAGTAGTTTCCTGTAACTTTGGGAGGGAAAAATGTCTTTATCAATGTCATGGTAATCCAAGACCCCTTGTATTTTTCTTTACTCCTTGGGTGGGATTATGTCTATGCTATGAAAGATCCTGTATCCACCCTTTTCTGTGTGATATCTTTCCCTCATGATGGAAGAATTGTGACTATTGATCAACTTTCATTCATCGGCCCTAACTGGGTTACCTCCCTAAGTGGTTCTTATATGCAGATAGTATCACCCCCGCCGCATGTCAATTATGTGGCGTTGTCTCCCACGACCTTAAATTTCGACAATTTGGATCCAGTAGTGGACATGGTGATTTCTTCAGTAGGATTATTAGAGCCTGATCTCCTTACCCTTGTCATGACCCTCAACATGTGTTCCTTCTAGAGTGATTCTCTTCCATCCAGCGAAGATCTCTTGGAAGCCATTATCGAGTTTTGTCCCTTGACATGGAATTCTTCTAGAGCGTTATCCTCTTGGAAGCCATGATCAAGAAGCAACCAGGAGCATAGTTTCTCTTCTCTATGGAAAGCTCGTTAAAAAATGAAACGGAAGCCTTGAGCATAGTTCTTTTCCTATGTCAAGCTCATTAAAAAATGAAACAGTCACCTCTCTTGAACCTTCTTTTCATCCACCCTTCTCCTTTTTCTCATCTGCTAGAGAAATTGATGATAACATCAAACCGGGTGAATGAATTGAAGCTTGGAGGCCATTTCTCCAGCCTTTGCAGATCATTCTAGAGTTAAGCCACTAGTTGTCATGCTGGGGGCATACCGAGCTTAGTCTTTGTTCTTTCTCGTGCTCGTAAATACATGAGAATGCATTCGGGTAGACTTTTATCTCTTTTTCGGACCTGTATGGATACATGAAAAAGGAACCCCCTGGAGTCTCCTTTAATCTATTTTTAGACTCTCTAAACATGAAAAGATTGTCGAGTGATCTTGCTTCCTTTTCCACTCGTTAAACGGTTTGAAAGGGAGTCTTTCGAGTGATAATTTATTTCTTTTTCGGCCTCGCGAGACAAACATTACGAAAAAGGACAACACTGGAGTCATCTTTAAGTTCTTTTCAGACTCTCTAAACATGAAAATATTACCAAGCGACCTTTGTATTTTCACGCTCATTAAATTATTTGAAGAAAACATCTGTTGAGCGATAGTTTATCTCCTTTTCGGTCTCGTCAGACTACTTTACAAAAAAGGAACTGAGAGAGTTCTCTTTTAAGTGTTTTTCCAAACTCTATAATCATGAAAACCTTTGAGTTTTCTGTCTTTGGACTCGCTAAACAAAACATCGACAGGCCCATATGGGACCGAACCCTTACTTCTTCTAGTTCATTAAACAAAGGAAGAGGAACTTACCAAAGGTGAGTTTTATCGATCATGTGTTACCCTCCTCAAGCTCGTTAAATTAAAAAGAGGTACTTGTCTATCTGGATGGGGGAAAAATTGAAAGAAGCAAGTCGAGCAGTTTTTTGAGAACATTACCAAGTAACTCCTAGAGTGGCCCTTGAACACGACACTTTGTCTTTTGCACCGCTGAACCTCTGCACTGAGCCAATCCTTTGAGTTTCTTTCACTCCTTTAGGTCACCTGACATAAGTCACAACATCCACTGCATCATCAAGTTTTGGTCCATGTCATGTTTCTATTGTTGTGCCTCAGTGTTCAAGGGAAGTATCTGCCTCGAGAGTCAGCCATCATAAATATCTTGTCTCAAAACCCATGTCAGTCCATGTCCATTTGATCCACCAATTACATCTCTATGTCTGTTTTGTGTCGTTGATGTGGGATACATTAAGGCCCTCCTTCGACGAGCCTATTCCTGTCAACCTCAGCACATTATCTGAGAATTAGGCTTAGAAACCAGTTACTACTTTGGGACCTGTATGCCTCAATGGCAGGCCTCCTCACATTTGACAATGGGTTTACATCATTGACCTCTGATCGAATGATTCCACAGATGTTCGACTTCAGCTCATCCATTCACATTTGTTGGAATGTACTAGAGTACCTTGGGAATCATTGACATTAATGGTGATCTCCCTCAAGATTGTTAACGGTTTATATCATTGACCGGTAATCAAGTGGTTCTTGCCATGTTCAAAATCAGAACATCTATTCACATGGTTAGATTTGTACTACATTGGGATCGGTAAGAAGACCCTGGGTTGAGTGATCACTTTGATATGTACTTTTCCCAGGTTGCGATGGAGTTTCTTTTGAACAATGACACATATACTGTTACATAGATCGACTTTTTATTGGTCATGGCTATGTCTTTTCATCTCGTAGATCCACTGTGTATTCTTCGTGGCTACGATCAGTTCATGTCATAAGAGTATAGATCCACAGTGTATTTTCAGTGGCTATACCTTTTTATCAATACAATTATGGATCCACAGTGTATTTTATGGTGGCCATATCTTGCAAGTCTTGATCACCCAAGCATAGGTATGTCTGCCTTGGGTTTGAAACATGTCATAATATCTGTTGGATGTTTGTGTGCAGCTTTTGTTAGGTTCTCTACGTCTATACCCTTGCTTGAAAGTCTATAAAGCATTTCAATTATCAGTTCCGATCTTCTAACTTCATACTTTGGGGGGAAATCTATTACACATAAAAAATACTCACTTTGATAGTGTCGCAAGTGTCGTCATTACAAAGGTCGCAAGTGTCGAATTTTTCTCTCAAGGTCGCAAGTCTCGCATGTTGCTCACAAGTGTCGCAAGTATCAGGGAAGCATACTGCCATGATGCCTATGTCGTGCCTATAACGACATGAGAAAGACACTTAAAACACCTCAAACATTTGATTTGGAAGAGGAGAAATGAGTCAGTAGGCTTACAAACCTTTTTCCATCTGAAAGCACCTAAAAAACTGAGCTTTTGAAGGAGAGTGCTCGCCTATACCTCTTCTGGGAGCACCGATGCTCCCCATTACATTGTTTGGGAGCGTTATAAAGCTCCTCTGGCCCTTTTGAGGGAGCACTATTGATTTTGAGAGCACTAGCGCCCCCCTAAAGCCTACTAGGGAGCACTACAATGCTCTGATGGTCCTTTTGAGGGAGTGCTACCTATTTTGGGCAGTAGTTAAGTTGTTGAGATGAATGGGGGAAGGATCCTTTCATTCTTGGAAGGCAATTCGATTCAAATCCCTAGTCCAACCATGATCTTAGGGAAGATCCTCAAATGAAGGAGGCAAATCCTCAACTTCCCCAAGGATATCTCAAGTGGTTAAAGCCTCTCCAAGGCTATATAAGCAAGCTTTCTAATGGTGAAAGGGGACTGGAAAAGGAGAATCACACCAAACTTATGATCTCATAAGTGGTGTTGGAACAAAGATAATTTCTGTGGTGCTGGAACAGATGAAGGTGTGTCCATTAGTATTTTGTCTTCTATTGCTTGGTATGCTTTGGGCTGTCTGCAGCTTGCACTAGTTACACAGAATCTGTTAGCTTTTAACAAAAGAACTAGTCAACCTTTAGGGATCCTTCCTCAGTTTCCTGTAACTTTGGGAGGGAAAACTATCTTTATCGATGTCATGGTAGACCGAGACCCCTTGGATTTCTCTTTACTCCTTGGGCAGGATTATGTCTATGCTATGAAAGCTCTTGTATCCACCCTTTTCCATGTGATATATTTCCCTCACGATGGAAGAATTGTGACTACTGATCAACTTTCATTCATCGACCCCGACTGGGTTACCTCCCTAAGTGGTTCCTATATGCAGACAGTATTTCCCCCACTGCATGTCAATTATGTGGCGTTGTCTTCCATGACCTCAACTTCCGACGATTTGGATCCGGTAGTGGACATGGTGATCTCTTCGGTAGGATTATTGGAGCCTGGTATCCTTCCTCCTATCATGACCCTTGACATGTGTTCCTTCTCGAGTGATTATCTTCCATCCAACGAAGATCTCCTGGAGGACATGATCATGTTTTATCCATTGACATGGTACCCTTCCAGAGCATTATCCTCTTGGAAGCCATGATATGGATGAAACCACGAGCATAGTTTCTCTTCTCTGTGGCAAGCTCGTTAAAAAATGAAACAGAGGCCCTCAACATAGTTCTTTTCCTGTGTCAAGCTCATTAAAAAATGAAACAGTCACCTCTCTTGAACCTTCTTTTCATCCACCCTTATCCTTCGATGAATGAATCGAAGCTTGGAGGGCATGTCTCCATCCTTTGATGATCTTTCTAGAGCTAAGCCACCAGCTTTCATGCTGGGGGCATACTGAGCTTAGTCTTTGTTCTTTCTCGTTCTCGTAAATACACTAGAATGCATCCGGGTAGACTTTTATCTTTTTTTTGGACCTGTATGGATACACGAAAAAGGAACCCCATGGAGTCTCCTTTAAGCTCTTTTTAGACTCTCTAAACATGAAAAGATTGTTGAGTGATCTTGCTTCCTTTCCCACTCGTTAAACGGTTTGAAAGGGCGTCTTTCAAGTGATAATTTATTTCTTTTTCGGCCTCGCGAGACTAACATTACGAAAAAGGACAACACTGGAGTCATCTTTAAGTCCTTTTCAGACTCTCTAAACATGAAAAGATTACCGAGTGACCTTGTTCTCTTCATGCTCGTTAAAGTATTCGAAGAAAACATCTGTTGAGCGATAGTTTATCTCTTTTTCGGTCTTGTTAGACTACTTTATGAAAAAGGAAATGAGAGATTTCTCTTTTAAGTGGTTTTTCCAAACTCTATAATCATGAAAAACCTTCGATTTTTCTGTCTTTAGACTTGCTAAACAAAACATCGACAGGCCCATATGGGACTAAACCCTTACTTCTTCTAGTTTGTTAAACAAAGGAAGAGGAACTTACCGAAGGTGAGTTTTATCGAGCATGTGTTGCCCTCTGCGAACTCATTAAATTAAAAAGAGGTACTCATCTATTTGGATGGGGGAAAATTTGAAAGAAACAAGCCACGCAGTTTTGTGAGAACACTACCAAATAACTCTTAGAGTCGCCCTTGAACATGGCACTGTGTCTTTTACATGCATTATAATACGCTGAACCTCTACACTGAGCCAATCCTTTGAGTTTCTTTCACTCCTTTGGGTCACCTGACATAAGTCACAGCATCCACTGCATCATAAATTTTTGGTCCATGTCATGTTTCTGCTGTTGTGCCTCAATGTTCAAGGGAAGTATATACCTCGAGAGTCATCCATCACAAATATCTTGTCTTAATACCCATGTCAGTCCATGTTCATTTGATCTACCAATTACATCTCTGTGTCTATTTCGTGTCGTTGATGGGGGATACATTAAGGCCCTCCTTTGACGAGCCTATTCCTGTCGACTTCAACATATTATCCAGGAATTAGACTTAGAAACCAATTAGTACTTTGGGACCTACATGCCTCAATGGCAAGCCTCCTCACGTCTGACAGTAGGTTTACACCATTGACCTCTGATCGGATGATTCCATGGATGTTCGACTCCAACTCATCCATTCACATTCGTTGGAATGTACTAGAGTACCTTGGGAATCATTGACATTAATGATGATCTCCCTCGTGCTTATTAACGGTTTACATCATTGACCAGTAATCAAGTGGTTTCTGCCATGTTCGACATCAAGAAATCTATTCACATGGTTAGATTCATACTACATTGGGATTGGTAAGAATACCCTGGGTTGAGTGATCACTTTGATATGTGCTTTGCCCAGGTTTCGAAGGAGTTTCTCTTGAACAATGACATATATACTGTTACATAGATCCACTTTGTATTGGTCGTGGCTATGTCTTGTCATCTCATAGATCCACTGTGTATTCTTCGTGGCTACGATAAGTTCCGATCATGGGAGTATAGATCCATAGTGTATTTTTCAGTGTCTATACCTTTTTTATCAATACAATTATGGATCCGCAGTGTATTTTATGGCAACCATATCTTGCAAGTCTTGATCACCCAAGCATAGGTATGCTTGCCTTGGGTTTGAAACATGTCATAATAAATATTTGTTGGATGTTTGTGTGCAGCTTTTGTCAGGTTCTCTGTGTCTATACCCTTGCTTGAAAGTATACAAAGCATTTAAGTTATCAGTTCCTGTCTTCTAACTTCATACTTTGGGGGTCAATCTGTTACACGTCAAAATTACTCACCTCGATAGTGTCGCAAGTGTCTTCATTACAAGTGTCGCAAGTGTTGCATTTTTCTCACAAGTGTCGCAAGTGTTAGGGAAGCATACTGCCATGATGCCTATGTCATGCCTATAATGACATGAGAAAGATACTTGAAACACCTCAAACATTTGATTTGGAAGAGGAGAAATGAGTCAGCAGGCTCATGAACCTTTTGCCATCAGAAAAAACTCAAAAAACTGAGTTTTTGGAGGAGAGCGCTCCCCTATACCTCTTCTGGGAGTGCTGGCGCTCCCCCTTACACTATCTGGGAGTGTTATAAATCTCCTCTAGCCCTTTTGAGGGAGCGCTATGGATTTTGAGAGAGTTGGCGCCCCCCTAAAGCCTACTAGGGAGCGCTACAGTGCTCTGATGGTCCTTTTGAGGGAGCGCTACCTATTCTGGGTAGTAGTTAAGTTGTTGAGATGAATGGGGGAAGGATCCTTTCATTCTTTGAAGGTAGTTGGATTCAAATCCCTAGTCCATCCATGATCTTAGGGCAGATAATCAACTGAAGGAGGAAAATCCTCAACTTCTCCAAGGATATCTCAAGTGTTTAAAGCCTCTCCAAGGCTATATAATCAAGCTTTATAGTGGTGAAAGGGGACTGGAAAGAGAGAATCACACCAAACTTATGATCTTATAAGTGGTGCTAGAATGGGGAAGAATTACTAGCATGAAACCTATGATCTCATAGGAAACACACAATGAACTGAAGGAGAGTGATTAGTGAAGCTGATATCATCTAGGTCATGGATCTTTCAAGCAAGGGTTAGACAAAGGGGACTTGACGGAGCTACCACATTCACATCTACGATTGTAAGTACTACTGTTGTTGTTCTCATTAATATGACACGCTTGGCCTGTTTCTTTCGATTTTGTGTCTGATCTTACATGAACTTATCATTGATAGATAGGTCTGTTTTCAAGCTAATATCAATAGAGTAGGAAGTGGTCGTACTTTTTTTGTCTATAGGACTCATCGAGGAGCAAAAGATTGGAGCTCAACTCAGAGTGTACAGGGACAAACGTCGATAAAGAGGTACTTATGTTCTCCTTCCTCCTCATGCATTATTTTGTATAGATTTGAAAGGAAGTCATTGTCCACGTTAAGCACTTTTTGTCTTAGAGTTTAGGGTCTAGCTCTTTGAGGCAATCTACCTGTCCGCAGGGAGATTTTCCTACAACACTATTGATTTCTACCATGCTTCTTCTTGCCACAAGCATATTGTCAACATGTAACACAAAAATAATGAACATGCCATTTTCCAACTTTTTAAAGTAAACACAATGATCACATTCACTTCTTGTAAAATTTAGGCTCACCATGGAGGAATCAAACTTCTTGTACCGTTTCCTGAGAGACTCTCTCAGGCCATATAATGACTTCTTGAGTTTGTAAACAAATCTCTTATTGTGATCTTGAACAAACCCTTATGGTTGTTCCATATATATATCCTCATCTAAATATCCATGTAGAAATGTTGTTTTAACATCTAGCTGCTCTAACTCAAGATCAAGTAAAGAAACTAGTGCTAATAGAACACAAACTGAAACAAGCTTCACAACTGGTGAAAAGATCTCATGAAAATCAATACCTTCCTTTTGAGAATACCCTTTTTCTACCAGTCTTGCTTTATACCTTTCGAATTTATCATTAACACTCTTTTTTAGTTTGTAGACCCACTTGTAGCTGATAGCCTTCCTATCCTTTGGAAGTTCTACCAGGTCCCATGTTTTATTCCTTTCTAAGGCATCAATTTCTTCTTTCATGTCTTTCTTCCATTGAGCACTTTTAGATACCTTAATTTCTTCCTGAAAGCAACTAGGTTCTCCATCAATAGAAGCTAAATCCATAGATGAAACATAATCGTCATACCTTGCAGGAGGATTCCTGACCTGTGAATATCTCCTCAGAGATGGTTGAGGCATATCCTCAGTTTCTGGATATTTTATGCATCTTCATCTTCTTCTGGAAATTCTTCATGCTCCTGCCTTCCTGAAGATGGTTGGGTTTCCAACTAAATTTACTGAATTTGCGGTACATGTTCTTGTCTTACTTAAACATCTACCAATTCTAATTTTAAGAGTGAGGATTCATCAAATACTACATCTCTTCTTATAATGAGTTTGTGGGCAGTAGAATCCCACAGTCTATACCCCTTAACTCCATCACCATTACCAACAAAGACATATTTCTTTTATCTAGGATCTAACTTAGAACAATGATATTTAGAAATAAGAGCATAAGCATCCACTACTACATATTGAAAAATTTGCAATGACCACTTGCGACGAAAGTACTCTTTTGTCACAAAATGCAAGAGAAAAATTTCATATTTTCTAAATATACCCCATATTCATCGCAATATCGATGCCTACATTTTGACTAAATTGTTATGGTCAATGTTCCTCTCACAAACGACGCCTGTAGATTGTTTGTCACTCTTGCGACGAACATTGACCATAATAATTTAGTCAAAATTTACCGTTGAAAATGACCTAAAATAAATATATGGAAAAAAAAATATTTTTAGGTCACTATCATCACATTTGCGACGATAGTGACCTAAAATTGGCCTATAAATATTTGGTGATTTAAAGATGTTGCGATAATCTTGCTATAACAAAAATGGTTTCGAAAGGGAATTTTTGTGCGGAAAAATGTCGTAGAATGTTGTTAGAGGTGGGGAAAAAAGTAAAGCAGGTGAAAAGGGTGATGGTAGATGTTATTGCCCTTGTAAAAAATGTTGCCTCAGACGTCCCATAATAATTTTAATAGCAACAACTACAAAACATTGTAGGAAATATGGTCACATTGATGGCGGATCGAATGAATATCGTCCCATGGTAATTAGCTATATATTCATTATCTTTTTTTATTTTGTTAATTTTATATAAAATTATATATATGTATATATATTGTTTGAATGTTTGTTATAGTATACACTAATTTTGCATGATTGTTTGTAATTATAAAGTTAGAGGAGTTGCCCTCTAACTTTTCGCAGAATATTGCACCAAGTATTAGTAGAAATGATGTTGTACAAGTTGAGGAACATCATTATGACC
Organism: Picea abies; assembly: GCA_900067695.1. Lineage (NCBI taxonomy): Eukaryota > Viridiplantae > Streptophyta > Pinopsida > Pinales > Pinaceae > Picea > Picea abies. The sequence continues at coordinate 17,205 of CBVK0100981513.1, forward strand.
AAGCAAATGAGGATCTCATCAAAGAATATGATGGGAAAAATCAAGTTAATGATCCCATGGAAGAAGATGATGGGACAAATCAAATGATCCAGGATTTGTTTTCACAGCTAGATGAGGATGGGGAAAATGATGGTATTTATGATGAACCTCTATTAGAAAAGACAAATAAACGACTTTATGAAGGATCAAGAGAAAATCTTCTCTCCACTACATTGTTGCTGGTGAATTAAAGGTTATGAATAATTTGTCGAACACTTGTATGACACAGATAATAAGGTTTGTAATATGTTTCATCTCATACTGTGCATAAATGATGCTTTTTTTATATATTTTTTTTAGTGTTAATTAATGTGTAAAATAAGAATTCATTTTTTACGATTAATATTCTCACATTAACTAGTTGCTTGTTATGTTGTATATTGTTAGGTGAATTTTTGTTACCATCGTCAAATATTTTACCTCGCACATATCAAGGTTTGCATGCCGTTATGAAAGACATTGGAATGGATTACTAAACTATAGATGCATGTCCTAATGACCATATTATATATTATGGACAAAATGCTTCAAAAACTGAATGTCTGCAATGCCTTATCAATAGATATCAAACCAATCAAGTAACAAAAAGGGTGCCTTTAAAGGTTCTTCGACATATTCCCATAATTCCACATTTGCAGCAATTGTTTAGGTGTGAAAGCATAGAACAATTTATGGATTACCATGCACATAACAGAAGTGAATATGGCGTTCTTCGAATGTCTTCCGATGGTTCTGCATTTAGGGAAATTGAAGAAAAATGGGTAGATTTCAAAGATGAACCTCATAATGTTAGGCTTTCATTAGCAGTTGACGGTGTTAATCCATTTGGAGAGCTTAGGTCTATTTACTCAGTGTGGCCTATTTTTGTTATCAACAATAACGTTCTGCCTTGGATGTCAATAAAGAGGGAGCACATAATGTTGACAATGATTGTTCCAGGTATTTGTTTACATTAATTATTTGAATTTAACATTTTCATTTGTTTCAATTTTTGCATAATATATTTTATTTATTTATTTAATTATATATATTACATGATATCATTCCTTTAGTAATTATGTGTAATTTCAAACAATTATGTAAGTACCAGGTTAAAGATATGAATGTATATATCGAGCCTCTTATCGACGAGCTACTAAAGTTATGGGATGGCATCACAATGTACGACATATGTAAACCAATCGGGGAGAAGAAATTTAAATTCTGTGAAATACTTTTATGGACAATTCATGATGCCCTTGGACTAACACATTTTTGTGGTATGTATAAGCATTCTAATATCGCTCTTTAATACTATACAATATTTTAATGTTATCATGGTGTATGTTTACTTTTTAAATAATCCCATTGTATAATTGACATTAATCCATTTGTTGCAGGTCTTCAAACAAAAGGTAAATTTGCATGTCCAATTTGTGGCCCTAAGATGAAGTATCGTCATTCAAAAAGTTTAGGAAAGATGGTGTTTGATGAGTATAGACACCTTTTTCCTAAGAACCATAGGTATCGTGCTACTAAAAAACATATTTTTAATGGGAAAGAAGAGACTGGTTTAAAACCATGAAGAATGACACCTCACCTATGGAGGTTGGAATATAATAGAAATTGTCAACGTACTCAATTTCATAATGTATCGTATATCGTGTAATGTTTTGAATGTTTATTTTAATCATTGAATTTATTTTACCGTATTTGATAATTATTTTTGTGATTTCTTTTATGCTTCATGAAGGCCGCAATCATCATGAAGGTATTAATAATGGGCTTCCATGAGGAATGAAATATTATCCCGCTCAATTCATGAGGTTTCCCTACTATGAGGAGGTAAAAATAGCTCGTTTGTTTGATACAATGCATATCGGGAAGAATGTGACTGAAACATTATGGCGAATCATAGATGGTAGGAGGGACAAAGACAAAAATGTCAAAATTTGTACTGACATTCAGGAAGCAATCATGCAATGCGAAGTGTAATTCAATATTCAAATAGATCAGATGGAGTACTAGACAAAAATAACCTTCCATGGTTATTAACAGAGCAACAAAGCAATGATGTAAAAGATGTCATTCAAAGAATTAAATTTCCCATGGGTTTTGCTTCAAACATAAAAAGATATCTTAATGAAGAAAGGCAAATTTGGTGGGGTAAAAACACATGATTGGCATACCTTCATTAAGGTAATAATTTTGGTATACATATTTATATATATTGGCCTTATAGATCTTTTTATTTTATTTTATTTTTGCTTGTCTACTTTGGTCGAAACAAATAACGATTCATTTTTTTTCTACAGTATGTTCTACCGCTATCTCTCCCAAATGACTTTGACAACAACATCAAACAAGTTATATATGATCTTGGAAAATACATGAGGTAAGACGTAGTTTTGATATATATGCAAAATGTTCTTTCAAATTATTGTTGTACTTAATGAAACATGTTTTACTTGTAATGTAATGTAATATATTATATTGTGTTATGTTGAAACATGCTATTTTCTTGTGTCACGATCTCATGTAGATGGTTGTCATTGAAAGAAATCCATGAAGATGATATAAAGTATTGGAAGAGAGAAATTCCTCATCTAATGTGTGAAATGAAAAAGTATATACCTCCGACATTTTTCAATGCACAAGAACACTACCTCATACACCAAGTTGAGGAGATTGAAGTTTGTGGACCTGTTCACACAAGATTAATGTGGATGGTGGAGAGGCACTTGAAATCATTCAAGGCATTGGTTAGACAAAGAGCACGTCTCGAGGGTTCTATGGTATATCAATCCATGGTGTATATTAGCCAGTATATTCCTAAATTAGTAGCGCCAACTATGCATGCAGTGGATAACATTTAGGATGTGAACTCCATCAAAAAATTTGAAGATCGGGAGCATCTGTTGGGGAAAGCTAGAATGAAAAAAATGAGAGGTAATATATTAATAATTGTGAAAAGTTATATTAATAACACATATAAAGTTTTGTTTTTGTGTATATGATCATACTCATTAATATATTAAGATGATTTATTTCATAAATTATAAATATTTATAATTACCTTCATATTGTACGTTATAACTAATATTTAATATTGGTGAATTATTTTTTTTTATTCAGTTTCTCTAGAGTGGGATGCAAATCATTTATACATTGCAAACAATCTTGACTGGATGAATGTATGGATTGAATGATGTAAACAACATAATGGAGGTAGGTTATCATGGAAATGATTGTCTGAATTGGTTAGAGAAGCTCATCGTAACAGAGATGCCAATGTTACGCCGAGGGAAATTGATCTAGGATATGGTTTGAAATATGGACAGGTAAGAAATTTCACCCATTTTATTCAGTTATTTTATATTATACTAATGTGACTACATGTGTACTGTATTTTTCAGATACTTTCGAAGTTATATAAATATATGTTAATTTATTAATTGACAATGCATCTTTTACATATCTAACATATTGTAGTTGAAACACCACAAGGCTATGTAGTGCAATGTTCGTAAATTTCGCATCAAACAATTGGATGAAACAAGGAAAAATTCTAATAGTGGGATAACTGTAGTATTCCAAGTTACTAATGTTTCCTCTAGGAGTGACAGATATCCCCGAGAGTCTGAAAATAGATACTATGGGTATTTAAACGATATACTTGAGTGTGACTTTAATTCCTTCAAATTAGCTCTGTTTGATGTCAAATGGTATAGGTTACGAATGCATGAACGTGATGAGGAAAGAACTGTTATTCAACATGCCAATGGATTTCCAATGATTAAAACAATGATGTTTGAAAGAGGACATGATTGCTATGTTTTTCCAAGCCAATGTGAATAGGTCTTTTACTCAAATGTTCTAGGTGAAAGGGATTGATAATTTTTTGTTAGATATGATCCAAGAGGAACACCAATTAAGTATACTCATTTATAGAAGGAAGATGATATTTAAGATCAAGAAGATGATTCGAAAAAATATCAGACAGAGCTAGAAGATCATGGAGGGTCGACAGATGAAGAAGACAAAGAAGATCATGATCTAGTCATAGGAGACAATATTGCAATTCTTGATGATGATGTCGATGAAAATATGCTTGAAAATGACATTGATGACAATGATGATATCATCAATCCTTTCAACATCGTTTCAGAACCAGATGATGATACAGATGTTGATTTTGATGAAGAAGATCAAGATAGGGATTAAGGATGAGTACACAGATGTTGAAGTTGTATTAGGTACATGACTATATAATATTTTAATTTGTATGCATTATTCTCTTAAAATAATTTACTTTTAATGTCATGGGTTAATTACATGTTTTTAAGTTTTATGCGACGTTTTTATATCCTAAGTTACATGTTGTTTAATTATTATTTGAAACCTGAAAATAGTTGTCAATATAGTGAAGTATGTGGTAGACTAAAAATATAATTTAGAAACACATAATTTCATGTACGTTCATTAATTTTTGTTTTTGTATTTTCTATGCATGAATCTTAATATGATGTTGCTTTAGATTATTTTATATTTTATAGATTGGGTTTTGGGGATCAATTGAGAGT
>CBVK0100981519.1:0-23701 GCA_900067695.1 Picea abies
TCTTCCGATCTCACTTTCAACTCCGTGTTTTCTACTTCTAAACCACCAATGGAATCATCCAGAGCATCCCCGGTCACTCTGTGAATTCTGTAAATTTGGGAAGGCCGCAAATCCTTTAGTTCAACCTCTGAACGAGATTTTCCTTTCTTATTTTTCATATCAACTTTTTCAATAATCAACTTCTTATATTCCTTGTCAAAGACCACATTTTGGAAAATGAATGACTCTTCTTCATTGAAGGTCTCATTCTCAATGATCTTTGATGATGAATTTTGATGGGTTGTGTTTCCCGACTGATGAATTATGGGAAACAATTTTTTGATATCTTCCTCGAGCTCCATATATTCAAGAGAGTTGTTGTTAATGTCATTTTCTATGCAATGGTATTCTTCCTCATGCACAATGTTCTTCCTATTCTTTCTCAGAGGGATGTTGTGTGAGCTCTCGATTCTTCCGAGGGGGGGTTATTTTCTCCTTCGTCGCTTGAACTGCTATTGGTAACTTTCCTAGTTGGGTGGGTCATTGGAGAATTTCTCCGAGATGTGGTAGTTTTAGGGGTAACAGCTGAAGACTTGGTTCTCTTCTCACTAGGACCCTTTACTTTCTGCTTGTAAAACTCATTAGTACTAAGTATTGTTTCCAAGTCACCAGCATTATGAGTAGGATCGCCTAAGTTGTTACCTTTTTCTTCACTAAAAATGGTATGAATGAATGAGTTGTTGAATCCTATAGACAACATATATTCCACAAAAATTATGTTACGGTAAAACCCCTTTGTTGGCACAAGGGCATACCCAGGGTTCAACGCTTCAACAACGCACCAACAAAACCCTAACTACCAGCCCTTTTGGAAACACTTGTGAAGAAGATGAAGTCTCACCCGAGGTAGAGGCAGGGGGGGTTGTAGGACTCAGGTGTCTACAACCAAGATGGGACACAGATCTGTTATTACGATACTTAATAGTGCACTTAAACAACAATATGCATTAGTTCTTGAATCTCATTCACATCACAGATAAAACCCTTATTACAGATCAACGTAGTAACAATCAAGATCAAGCCCTCAAAACCTCTTATAACATAGCATTAGTTTAGATATCACATTCATTTACACCATTAAGCACTAAGCTACAACATCATATGCATTCATTATACATAACAATAATAGCACTAAGCAAATAACCACATAAACACCATCGCACAAAGCACATCAAGACACAAGATATACGTGGTTCACCCCAGTGTGGGGCTATGTCCACCAACTTATTCTTCTTCTTTATTAGTCTTCTATCCTCTTACATTCATAAGATCCTATGCACAAATCCATAGATCCCAACTTCGCACTAGACAGGTGATTTGCACACAACGCACTAGATCCACCTTCCCCAAAATCAGGTCAAGGCAGAGAGAAAACTCCTTATCATCACAAATCCTTACACAGTATGTCTCCATAAATCACTTACAACTTCTTTCACTAATCCCACATACTATGCACTAAGACAATTACAAGTTGTCATTCTTACATCACTTAGCTACTTATTTATACATTTAAAAAGAGGCCTAAACATGGGTAAACCCATGGGCTGACATCCCATACCTGTTACATATACCCTAATAAACCTTTTGTTGGGTCCACAGGCCCACAAAATGAGTGAGATATTGCGATCTCTTCTCTTCCTAGGTGGTCCATCTTCGACCAGCCTGTCGAAGTCCCAAAAGTGGTCAAACATGACCAATATTTCCTCAAAACTTAGTCAAGGGCCAACATGCCCCCAACACTCACCTGTGAATCATCCTGAGTCACTCAAATCTGGGTAATACACATTCAAAGGCCTCGATCTTAGACTGATTTGCCTCAACTTTTTGCTTCGCCAAAGCCTCCTACTCTGCGAACTCCTAAATCACTTTCTTTGTGACAGGCCCTTCCAGGCGTTGTTCCATTATCGTGACCATCTGGTCTAGCTGAGAGCCTTGTCCCTCAATATCTTCAAAAAGTGTGCAGGCTTCATCCTGCACCGGTTGTAGTCTTTGTGTAACCTCCATGACTCTACTCTAGATGGAAATAACCTACTACTAGACTACGCGCTGCTCTTGCAGTCACTTCATTTTCTCAACTACAGTAAGCATCTTCATCTGTGATTGAACTGTCAGTGCTTGTTTCTTTGCTTCCCGTAGATGTGCTTCTATTTTCCTCAGTTTCAGATCTTCTGCAAGGCTCTCATAGGTCTACACACTTTGGTCACTCAGTTTCTTACACTCTGAGGCACTTCTTGCACTTCTCTCTTGGCGAGTGCCCTAATTCTTTCTACTTCTCTCTTGGCGATTTCTTCTCTCTGATCGTGCACTTCTTGCAGAGTGCTCAGCACTGATTAGATCTATAGCTCCATTACTCTTGCTTGAAGCTGTTGAATGGCCTCAGCGAGCTTCCCCACTTGTATCTTGGCTGACTCTGGTTCCTCCTGTGCCAAGCCCAGAATAGAACGAATTTCTTTAGTCACTGCCTCTTTCACCACAGTATTCTCTGTGAGAAGTTGGTCTTTTTATTTCTACATCTTCTCTTTGTCCTCCTCAAACATCTTCCTAATTTCATCTTTCTCCTTCTGCGCAACTCAAAGTTGCTCTAAGGTCCCCTCCTTTTCTTACTTCATGACTTCTGTAGCCTACTCCTTTTACTCTTGGACTTGATGAAGTCGAGCCTCTTTTGCATTTGCTAATATTTGTAATTGAGTGGGCTCATCCCCCAATTCTACAATTTCCATTGAAGAAGGAATAGCAGGTACTGCGTAGCTCAAATGGATAGCTTGTTGTATGTCTTCTATCTCCTTTTATATTCTTTCATACAGTGTTTCTTGCTTTGCTTCATGTCTCTACAATATATCCTCTGAAGCGTCCTCCATGGTTGCGATGATGAGATCGACATCGTTCATTGTGATCACATTCTTCGACTTAGGATTATTGGCGTGGGTCTTCTTTCTTGTTGAGGGTTTCTATGGAGAAACCTTCCTATTCTTTGATGTTTTGGCCTCTGTAAGGGGATCCTTCGGTGGTGTAACTTATCCTTTGTCTTTCTTTTCTCCTTCTTCCCCTCCTTATTCTTGGTTAACTTCACCTCCTCCTTCTCCTACAAGTGAGTTAGGCCTACTTTCCTATAATCCGTTGTCCTCCTTGTCAGTTTCTATGTTCTGCACTTCCTCCTTTTTCTTCTTTTTCTTTGTGCTAGTCTGTCCATCATGTTCGACCCAGGTGACCAATGGACTTCCAATGATGTTGAAGTCAGAGAGTTATACATATTCAACTAGTACAAGGAACTTTGTTGGCTATTCCTTGGTGATCTCCTCCATGTATTTGTCATACATCTTATAATAGGACTGCAATTCCTCTTTACTCTCATCCCTGTACGTGGTGATGTATATAAAGTGTCGATTTGCATGAAAATTTGCTAGCAGTCTGTACTGGTGTAGTGTGTTGGGTGTCATTAGTGGAAATGCCTCAATGGCGTGCTTCAGCTGCTGGTAGTAGGCATGGAAGACAACATTCAACTGCCACTTCTTCGACATGTCATTTGTATACCACAAGGTAGAGAACCTTGTGGCCAACGGTTTTGATGGTTCAACTTCTGTGAATGTCACTCCTTCCGACATCTTCCAAGTGAAAAAGGTGATTAGTACCAGTAACCAACTGAAATGAAACTCATATCCATGATCTTGCACTTTGTGGTAGTCCTTCTCTAGTTTGTTGACGAGGTAACTCACCAAGTTCATTTGCATTCCTTCTACGCACTTCACTATGAGGTCTACGACAAATCTAGTGACCTATATTGGACGATTCTTTTTGACAAGATTTCCAGCTATAAGCTGAAAATATAGGTGCACTACACCATCCTAGATGGAGGCTACCTTGTAGCCTCATTTTCCCTTTTCTACATCGCCATAATCCTCCTTTATGCGTTGTGCCAGGGAGAGATTTGAAGTCTTCCCTGGGTAGAACTGGTGAGGGTCCAGTCCTTGCATACTTAGTCCTGTGATGAGGTGGAACAATGTCAGATCCACAGTGATGCACCTATCAAGCCACATATATCCTTCATGATAGCATGACAAGAGGATTTTAACGCAAGCTTTAACCTCCTTATGTCAGCCAAAGTGACGGATCTTCATCATGTTCAAGATTGTGTACTGCACAAGCTCCTTTATCCATGGCTGGGAGACTATTGTCCCTTGACCAAGTTTTGGGAGATTCTTGGTCATAGTGACCTATTTTGGGACTTCGACAGCCTGTCAAAGGAGGAGCGCAAGATGAAGTGGAGATCAAGGGATCTTGTCCCACTTTTGGGTCCTTTTTGGGTATTTAAGAATATGTAACGGGAATGGGATGTTGGCCCATGGGTTTACCCATGTTTAGGCCTATTTTGTATGTATAAATAGAAGGCTAGGCAATGTAAGAAGTAGTGGAATAGTGCATCTATGTGATGTGAATGTATGCAAAGTGCAAGAAGATTTTGTAAGTGCTTTGTTCATGACCGTAAGAGACTTGCAGAGCTAAGTGCAGGTCCTTGTAACAGATTGTGGAAGGTTGAGTGTTGTAATGCAAGGAAGAAGGATCTAACGAGATACGCAGATCTTATGTCCTATGCGAAGTAAGGGTTTTGATGGATTTGTTCTTGTAACCAATTGATTGAAGACAATAAAGAAGAAGAGTTGGTGGATGTAGTCGCAGGGTGGGGGTGAACCACATAAACATTGTGTTATCTTGATTTGTGCTTGTCTTAATGTGTTTATGTCTTCTTTTGCTAAGTTATTTGATATGATTAGATATATATGTTTATGCTTAGTGCTAATGACATGTGAGAATGTTAGATCTTATCCGCATGAATGTGCTTAGTTCTTGATCCGCTAGATCTACCTCTCTATTTATGATAAGTGCTTAAATACGTTATATCAGTGTGAATGCTATGAAGCCCTATTTTATTGGTGAAGTAGATGTTGATTTCATATTGAGGAAATGATGGTGCTAAGTGCTTTATTAAGTATTAGAATCACAGATCGGTGTCCCAACTAAGGTTGCAGACACCTAAGTCTTGCAACCACCCCTACCTATACCTCGAGTGAGACTTCATCTGCTTCGTAGGTGTTGTCGAAAGGGCCAGTAGTTAGGGTTTTGTTGGTGCATTATTGTAGCGTTGAACCTTGGGTCTGCCCCTATGCCAAAAAATGGTTTCGTTGTTGGGACTGAAACTGTGATTGCTAGGAATTGAGAAAGAAGAATCTTTGTGCAAATATCCGACCTGAAATTCTGAAAGCTCTGTGTGTAGATCTATTGCCCTAGTGCACAACATTCTACTTGACCTAAGAATCTCTATGCTAAGGAAAAGAAGTATAATCTAAAGAAAAGAGGTAAGATCTGGAAGCTTTGTACCCTGAGCAAGGTAAAAGTGAGAATTTATGATTAAAAAGAGGTAAGGCTTGTAAGCTCGGTCCTCTGAGAAAAGTAAGAATATTGAATTTTTTTAGATCTGGAAGCTTTGTGCTCTATAGAAGTAAGATAAGTGGAAATTTTTGTTTGTAGAGTATGGATCTAGGTATGTTTGATATATTATGTCCTAGCTTAAAAACTAGCGTATTAATAGATGAAAGAATATTTGATACGAGTAGATCTAATAAGAATAGTGAAAGATATGTTATACTGATGCATAGAAATAATGTTTGGACTAACGAATGGATGTAGGATCCCAGAAAGAATTTATTACAGGTTAGATCTTATGATCCTAGCGCACAGTACAGGAGAATTTGGGGATCATTTAAAAAAAAAAGAGGATTAACCCTCTGTTACAGCTACAGGAAACTGGGACATCTTGTTAAAGCATGCCCTGGGAGAAGACCTGGTTGCCTTTGTTGCAAATCTATGCACCATGAAGTGTTGGATTTACCTAGAATGATTGTAAGCTTGAAAGTATGAACATAAGACAAGAAAACCCTAAGGCAGATCCATAAACTAAGGCTATAGCAGAACCCCAGAAAGAATCAGAGAAGGTATTGCTACAGATGAAAGAAACCTTGAATGACCACTGACATGTTAGATTATCAGATATCTTTAAAGAAAAGGAATGCATTGAAAAAATAATAGGAGACTTCGACATTTACTGTGTTCTAGATGAGGAAACATAGGTGAATATCATGACAGAGAGAACTTGGAAAGCTATAGGGAGGCCTGCTATGATTCCTTCATTAGGAAGAATAGGGTTTGTTGCGCCTCTTTTTCCACCTAGATGAGCAAAACAGAGGTGCTTACAAGCTTAGTTGGGTTAGCTAAGCAGTACATCTGTAAAGGAAAGGGTTAGAAAAAGAAATATAAAAGAACAACTAAGAATTAAACTAAGAAATAAAAGAACAACTAAACTATTGATCATAAGGACATAAGAACAAAAAACCAATAAGACTCATGTCACCAATGGCAAGGATTATATTAGTGAAAGAAAACACCAAGAAGAAATAGGACTATGAGTCCCTTCTTCCTCCAAGGGAGGGCTCTTGGACCCCCACAAATAAGCTCTTCTTCCAACTTTGAATGAAAATGGTGAAAGAATTCCCAAGCTAATCCACTCAAGAGGTGAGATGGATTGCCCAATGTAATGGTGCTCATATACTCTTGATGAGAATAGAGGATTCCTCAAGAGAATAGGAGAAGCATAACTTTGTTATTGAATTCCTTGAAAATGAAATGTACCCATGGCCTTGTTTTATAGCACCTCTTTGAGGTATTGTGCAACCAGCTTGTAGTGTGAAAAGAGGCTAATTAGGGAATTTTTAGGTCTTTGACCAGCCACCCAGTTGGATCCAGTCGAGATTTGGGTGTCAAAGGAACTTGGAAGTTGAACCAGAAGTGGGTGGGAGGCTGACCAATCTCATAAATGCATCATTCTCAGATGTGCATGGATTTTAGCGACCACAGTCACGCATCGGTCGCAAGTGCGCTTTTTCTGCATTTCGGTTTTGCGCATGTGTGTGCGCGCCCTCTGTAGTCATAGCACACTTTAATTTTATCACTGGTTGTATAGTTTTGGACCTTTTGGAAATGATTTTGTGGTAATTTTGGTCCATGGGTGACCTCATAACTGTGTGATGATTTGGATTCTTGTAACCATTTATGGACGAAATTTCTATGATAACAGATGCCCCCTAATGGATGATGTTACGATCATACGTATAGCTGAAATTCATCAATGTTTCTTCTACTGACAATGTCATTGTAAGAGAGAGCGATAGTGAGAGTGTCAAGAGTTACCCATTGGAGGGAGAAGGGAACCTATAGAACCCAACCTTCCATAAGGTGTGTAAAAATAAACTGTGTACAAACGAGGCGGGCATGCCCCATGCTCGTGCAATGTAACTCAAAAAGGAATGGTGTGTTGATGTAGACAACTGCAATGCCCTCAGGGGCGGTCATGATAAAGGAAGAAGACAATTATGAGAAGGAACATACTCTGAATAGTATGTAGTGACATCTGTAAGAAATATCATGGATTCTGTAGGCATTGATAGCCCAACCAAGTTCATAGGTCTTCGGAAAATATAAGAAATAACTGCAATAGTCACAAAGTAAGACCCATCGTAATATGAGAAAGTGTTGAAGTTGAATGTTATGGGGGTCAACGACAATAGGGATCAATTGTGGTTCTCCATGTACCATCCGAGACCTCTCATTGGAAAGGTAATGAGAGTCAAGATACTGTCTCCCTTCTGGAAAACTGAGCTAATGTCGACAAAAGGGGGATGCAACTCCCAGAAGCAAAGGGCTTCATGAAATCTACTAGGTGAGGTTAGGAACTGGAGGAGGTACATGGTCAAAGTCAAGATGGATGAAGACTCAATACTGCCCTTGGTTGGGGGTATATGTGAAGTATAAGTGGTCGCAACCGTTCAACTAGGTTGAGTGTCAAGGGGACAACAAGACGTGGGATAAGTTGTGCCAGAGGCAGGACAAAGTGAAAAAACTCAGAGGGCAGAGGTAAGCGGCCTATGGGATACTTGGAGTATATGGGCGATGTCAACAGGGGCAGATGATAAGGAGTGCCCCAATCAAGGGTGACATGGATTGCGTTTGCAAAAAAGGGAAGAAGGTCGCCAAAGGTGATGACAAAAAGATATGTAAATGCTAGAAACAAAGGCTTTTTACAATTTACCAAACAAATAAAGGATAATTTGGGATGAGTGTACAAATATAGAAATGGGTGCCCCAATGTAATATGGGTCGGTTGGTTAGGGCGCAATTAGCTTGGAGAATTGGTGGAAGGTGGGGGCTCCATGGGTGGGTTTATGTATGAGGTAGATGAAATGGAGGGAAATTTGCAGAGGGGAAAATTGATTGTGGATGAAATGGAGGGAAATTTATAGAGGGGAAAACTGATTGTGGATGAAATGGAGGGTTCATGATACTGTGGAGGTGCGGTCAAATTAGAAACTTGAAGAGATAATCTGGGAGTCCATTGGGAAAGCTAGCAAAATGAGGAGAAGGAGTATGTGGCTGATTCGTGACATGATGAAGACTATCGGGACTCCCATCCCTAAAGGGTTGAAAAATAGCATGAGTATCAAAGTGAAAAAGGGTGTTATGAATGGGACAACTCATGTGGGGGAGAGTGCTACCGGGTGACAGTACCTAAGATGCATTTGCAATGGAGATGGGGATCCTAGAAGCAAATGTTAGAGGGTGTGACTGGAGATGCAATTGAGATTCAGAGGGAATGATTACATGCCAGTGTTGATTATATACCTGAAGGGGTTGCGTTGATGTATGATGACCAAGTACCTGCACACAGGAAAACCAAATATTTGACATGAACAATATCTAAAGAGAATTGAACATACAAGCATTTATTTGATAATTTTGAACATGAGCATGCGTACCTGGATGGGGTATGAAAAAATGGCACCCCGGAGGCTAAGGATAAAAACTAGCTCAGGGACTGTCTTGATGTAGATGACGGGATGTTGATCCTGTGGCTAAAGATGGATCAAAAAATGGACACCTGGAGCTTCCGGAATGGTGTTTGGAAGTTTAGCAGAAAGGCCTATATATAGTTGTAGGGCCCACATTGCCACCTCATTTGTACTTGCTGCTAGAATGACTGGACAAGAGGTATTCAGAGGAGATTTGGAGATTCTAGGAGAATGAGGCAGTTGATTAAAGACCAGTGAGCTTCAAGTTAGTAGTCTTATCGTCTTGCATAGAAGTAGGTTTTCAATTTATGGGTAGGGCTTGTACGGAGGGCCGTACAGGGGGTTTTATGGGTGTGGGCCCCCCAGTACACGAGTGATTGAAAATATGTGTGCACGGGTGCACGCCTATTATCTGGATAGCCATGCATGGGTGTTCCCTAAGGGGGGACAAAGTCATGCATGATATGCATGCCTTCTTGCTACACAGGTGCGCATGGGTGCGTGGTTGTGTAGTGGATAGGTGTGTTGTGATGCGCGCCTGTGTTCGTGAGAGGGGTACATGGAGGCACCCCTGTAGGGTGGGTAGGCACGCATGCATGTGCGCCTGTGGGATGAATAGGCATGCCTGCATGCATGCATGTGGGGTGAACATGCGCACATATGTGTGTGCCTGTGGGTTAAACAGTCGTGCCTTGGGGGAAAGGCTAATGGGTGCAAAACTTATCTTTTTTAATGTGTTTTATGGTCAATATGGATGACCTAGGACTATATTTTGTGGTTGCACGTGATCATTTTCATGATGCTAGTCCATTAGCGAGAGCGGGACTAGTCACAGCTGAGGGATGTCGTGGCTATTGAGGAGTCGGGGGTTCGTGCCACTTTGGCAGCCTATGGGTTGCTAAAGTACTTCGAGTGCCCGTTGATATAGGCACAGGAGTATCTCTTGTAGTTTCTTATCCGGATGTGGAGTCTGGACCTGCATTGCTTTATGGTACGGGAAGAGTAGATTGACTTCACTGCGGTGGAGGATATATATTTTCTGATTGGGCCCCCTTTTCGGGGAACGCCCCTACCGGCAAAGCCGGTGTTACCTGCGGGCGTGTCGTTAGTGACCTTGGGTTGGCGGTATTGTTTGAGGGAGAACTATATGTCAGGCTCCATCATCAGTATCGGGGCAATGGATTCCTTATCTCATCATTGTGTAGCAGTGATGATTGTGAGGGTATATGGGTCCCTTGTGACTCAGCGGATCAGTGGTGGTTAGCTAAGGGTTATGGGGAGGGCACTGGTCGATGATCATTTTTCCTAGGGGTTGATGCTGCATGCCAGGATGGTAGGGCAGTTGGACAGATGTTGGTCTACAGACTCAGGGGACTTTACCTTTGGGTCCATCATGGTGGCCTGGTTTTTTGAGAGGGTGTCGATGTTGTGCCCTAGAATTTTATTGGGTGCTCCTAGTGCGGGAGAGCCATGACTGAGGTGGTGGTTGACAATTTTGGTTCACCATGATGGTGGCGAGGGCAGCCATTTTTTCATGGATGAGGTGGCACAGGTGTGGTAGCAGATGCCTCAGGTCATACTGCAGTATCCATATTATGGTGTTGACTTCTGGGGTGATCTGGACATTGTGTTACCTCCAGGGGAGGTGTTTGATCATCGAGGTATGTTTGTGATTTTGATATGTTGATTTTTGAGATAGCATGACATATGTATTTTGTATAGATGTTTATACTATCGTTTGGTTGTTTGTATGTGCAGATGTGGGACCTCACGGGTGCGAGGTTAAGCTGATGAGAGCACTAGCTCACCAGGAGTCGGGGAGACTGTCGCGGGGAGGGTTGTGCGTAGGAGAGAGACGTCAGGGTGAGGATGCCAAGGCGAGACCAGATGGTGATGAGAGAGTAGCCAGGAGATGTCGTTTTGATGACCTTGGTGTTGGGCCATCGCATGCTCCTCTGGCGGAGGTCGGGGGAGATTTTGAGGATATTTTCCACCACCTGGAGGCGGTGCTACAGGGCATGCTTGAGGGCATGTGGTCATGCATCCAGGATGAGGGCATCCTAGAGCAGTGTGTGGGAGTTCCGCTAACGTGGTGGGCTGTGGTGTAGCAAGCAGGAGTAGCAGGTGTTGTGATGATCGGATGGTTACCTCCCAGTCTAGAGGGACCAGTAGTGGGTGGGACACCACCGCTTGAGGGAGGGGCAGGAGGTGGTGTGCTAGAGGCACCTTGAGTGTCGCTCTATGTATGGTTGTATTTTGTATATAAGTTGGTGAGCCCATTTTGGTGTAGTGAGACCATTTTTGTACCGAGGTGCCCCACTGGCCTACGGATTTTGTATGTGATGTATGTATGTAAACATTTTGATGGCACTAGTGATCGATTAATATATATATGAGTATACATTTTTTGGGTCTTTGTGATGTTTACATGTGTTTTTTAATGTGTTGATGATGTCTAATCTATATATTTTGTGACTGGTTCTTGATGGTTTATGTGTGTGTAAAGGTATCTTGATGTGATATATGCCAATCTAACACAATGTTAGCTAAGTTATTTGTAATTTGATTCAATTGTCTTGGAATATGTGTAAATGTAATGAAATCAAAATGTCGAGATAAAAGTCTAACTTGCAGGTATTTGCGAAAGAGGCAAGGATCGTGGACACGGTACACATTGTTGAACTGGAGGACGACTAGTTGAGAGTCAAGAAAGACACTAAGGTGATGAATACGATGATGATGGGCATCGGTGAGGAGGCCAATGACGGCAGTGTATTCGGCTTGGTTGTTGGTTGTTGAACCCAAACATATGCTGCTAGAGTGGAGCAGTTCATGTGAGGGGGTATAGAGGGCCCAAGCTACTGAGGCAAGATTTTGTGTCCACCAGATGGCGTCGTCGGCGTAACCAATGTGGTAGGCCAGTGGAGGAAGAATCTGTCAATAACACAAATGATAGTTTTAAACGTGAGGGATGGAAAAAAGATTAAAAACACTATAAAAGAAATAACCTAATGTAGAATGGCTATGCTTAGGCATAAAATTTCTTTAAGTATAACCCATTGACAGGTTCTTTGAGAGAGAGTCCTTCGAGGGAAGCCAGGATGTATGTGCCTTTGGTGAGGCAATGTTGGATAATGTAGGGGCCATGCCATAGTGACTCAAATTTTCCATGACCGAGGGTATCGTGAGCGATATCGTAAGCAAGGACAAAGTCGCCTTTGTGAAATGAGTGAAGGTTGACATGGCAATCAAAGGTGGCCTTTGACCATTTTTTGGCTGCCTCATTGTTCTGTAATGAAGATAGACGATCTTCATCCAAGGACTCTAAGTTCAGCAATCGCTGCTCCATTGGAGAAATGTCAGGTAATAGCTCAATTGCGCTGTATAAGGTGGGAATTTCACACTTGATGGGAAGAGTGGCCTCAACCCCATGGACTAGATGAAATGGTGTTAAACCAGTGGTCGTTTTCACGGTCGTACAGTAAGCCCATAGCGCGGAAAATAACATATGATGCCAATTGGTCTTATGTTTGTTAACCATGCACTGCAACATGGTCTTGAGAACCTTGTTAACTACTTCGACCTATCCATTAGACTGAGGGTAATATGGTGAGGAAAACTCAAAGGAGAATCCCAACCGAGATGAGAGTTCAACAAAAATCTAATTCTCAAAATGTTTCCCGTGATCGGAAACTAGTTGGAGTGGTACTCCAAAGTAGGATATGACGTGATTAAAGAAAAAATGTGTTGTAGTGTCAGTAGTGTTGTTGAAGGTGGGCATGGCTTCAGCCCATTTTTTGAAGTAATCGACTGCAAAAACAATGTATTTATCTCCATTGTTGGATGGGGGATTACAAGTCATGAAGTCGATGCCCCATTTACAAAAGAGGCCAGCAGTAATGACTGGGTGGAGAAGAGCAGGTGGTGCTCGTGCTTTGTTGGCGTAAAGATGACATTTATCACATTGCTACATGGAATGAATGCAATTGTGAAACAATGTAGGCCAAAAATAACCTGCTCGGATGATCTTCTAAGCAGTGGACATTCTCAAAATATGGCCCCCACATGCGTCGTTATGGCAGTCGTTCAAGACTCTATCAGCTTTGTCAATAGTCAAGCATCGACGAAGTATGGTGTCGACCCCTTTCCGATATAAGATATCTCCGATGAGGAGAGAGTGGGGGGCCTGGTGGCGAATACGATGGCGATCATCTCGTGAGAGGTGGTTACCGAACTTTTGGGTTTGGAGGTAGAAGAGGAGGTCGTTGTACCACGGATCATCTGAAGTAATATAAAAGAGATGTTCGTCGGGGAAGTCGGTATTGACGGGGGCACTGGTAGTATCAGAGGGGAAGGTCGTGACAAGTTCAGCAAGGACGAGAGCTTTCTTACTCTTGGGTGTTGAAAATTCAAGATCGTACTCCTGAAGGATAATGATCCATCGGGCAAATTTGCCATTAATTTGCCGACGACTGAGCAAGTATTGCATAGGGTTGGAATCTGCTACGACTTTAGTCGTGCGAAGTAGAATGTAATGATGCAGTTTCTGGACTGCGAGGACGACTGCAAGGGCTAGTTTCTCTTCGTGTTTATACTTCAAGGGTGGCCCTAAGAGGTTTTTACTAACATAGTAAATGACATGCTCACGATCGTCATCGCCGATTTGAACGAGAACTCCTACTACTGAGACAGTTGATGCTGATATGTAGAGGATATAGTCACGATTATAGTCGAGTGAACTAATTAAAGGGGCGTTAGACAGCACCATTTTAATATCATCAAATGCTTGTTGGGCATGTTCATCCCAGTAAAATGGGATGTTGTGGCGTAGTAAGTGAAGGAAATCGTGTGCTCGAGTGGCGTAGTCTAGGACAAATCATCGTAGAAAGTTAGCTTTTCCCTGTAGGCTCTGGAGTTGGCCTAAATTTCAGGGGGGTGGAATTTTTGTGATGGCTTGGACTTTAAGGGGGTCCATGGTAATACCGCTTTGGAAAATGATGAATCCGAGGAGACGCCCTGCAGTGACACAGAACACACACTTGAGGGGGTTCAAGAAGATGTTGTACTGACGACACCATTGGAAGATGATCTGTAAATCATCAAGATGTTGGGTGCATTTTTTGGATTGAGTTGTGAGATCGTCCAAGTATGCCAGGATAATATGATCCAGATTGTGAAAAATGTATGTCATTTCCCGTTGGAAAGTTGCGCCAGCATTCTTTAGGCCAAAAGGCATGACATGATATGCAAAAGTACCCCAAGGGGTGGTGAATGCGGTTTTGTATTGATCAATTGGGTGAATTTGGATTTGATTATAACCATAGAAACCATCCATGAAGGACAGAGCCTCATGGCCTACGCAGTCATCAATAATTTGATCGACGAAAGGCGTTGGAAAGTTGTCTTTGGGATATGCGTGATTGAGATTGTGAAATTCCATGCAGACGCGGATAGTGCCATGTTTTTTGTTAACGGGTACAGGGTTGGAAACCCATGAGGTATAGATGATGGGGTAGATGAACCCAACCACGTGCAATTTGTCAATCTTGGCTTTAATGGATGCTTCTTTGGATGGGTGTAGCGATCGTTGTTTTTTACGAACTGGTGTAATGTTAGGCCAGGTGTTGATGCGATGTTCGACAATAGAGGGATCAAGGCCAGGCAACTTTATGTATGACCAGGCAAAAATATCTCGATATTCTTGGAAGAGGGATTTATAGGCAGTGATTTCTTGAGGAGTGCAAGCGGCACCAATGGTGATTTCCTCGACAACTCCATTTTTTATGGAAATATCGATTTTGATGGTCGGGGAAATTTTGACCTGGTTGCCTTCTTCAAAATCATCTGGGGCAGGAATGGGGTTGTTGAACCAGTCGATATGCCTTAATGGGATAAAATCCTTGGTTTCGACCACGTATATGGGGTGTTGGTTAGGAGGTGTGGAGGCTTCCTGTGGAAAGAAGAGTGCTCTATGGTGTAGCACATCCCATGGGTAGTCGGGGGTGTTTAACTCTTCGAGTATGTCCTCGTCACAATGGAATTGGTGGGAATACAAGGGATCTAAAAGAGTGATATCGGTGACTGTCGCCGTGTGGATGTCTTCGGATGAAGAAGAAGCAGGGGGGACAACGCAATGAGATTGGGATGGTTCGCTCGACATAAACCAAATATCGAAGTAATGAGGAGTACCAGTGGTAGTTGGATGTAAAATTTCCGTAGGGAAACGTATGGGAGAATTGGGGGGATTTGGGGGTAAATCCTTGGATAAGTCATCCAAGAACCACAGAGGAATAGGGAGTGCCTCTGGTTCAGGAGAAATGATATGAAGAATCTCAAGTGGTGAGGTGAGGTCAACCATCGATTATGTAGGGGGCGCAGGGGTTTGAATCAGGGTTATTTGGCGTTGCCTGTATTCAATGATCATAGGACATTGATATGTAAAATGATCTAAGGATTCACATAGAGAGCAAGGACATCTCATACGTTCATTGACTGAAGTTGTGACATAATGGATGTCAGTGATTTTTGGTAGGGATGATGTAGCTGGATTGGGTTCATTCTGGAAGCTTTGGCATACTACAACTAATGTCTACCGGAAGTGAGGTAGTGCTAGGAAATGGTGTGTGTAATGGCCATATTCTGAACATATAGCTCAAGTGAATTTGGTTCGCAGCCCTTTGCTACTTGAGTGAGGGGAAGTAGCGGCAGTACTTGCTACAGTGGTGAGTGTTGATGGTGTTTGATTGAGTGGAATCGGGTTCCATAACTCGAGTAGAGATGGGCATTTGTTGGTTTGGTGTCCATATTTCTCACATAGTGCGCAAGGGGGTTGGACGCGTGGGGGAAGTGGAGTTGTGGGCTCCTTCTTCTTTCTCCTACCCCCAGCTGTGGAAGGGAGGTGAGTGAGTGGGGGTGTAGAGGGTATGGTGGGAGTGAGTATGGAAATTTTCATTGGGACTCCTTTCATTTGGGGGGGAAGGGATGGTTGCGGGACCATCTCTAGTGGATGTAAATACCAAACTGGAATTGCTAACACCATATTAAGGAGGGTAAGAGTTTCGGCTACTTGGAAATCTTGTACACCCGATGGAGGGTAGAATAAGGGGATTTGAGTAATGGCTTGGGGAACTATCTCCCAAACTAGGATATGGCCTTGGGGAGAGGTGAAATCGTGAACTGGTGGAGTTGACGAGTTCACAGGAGGCTCATAAGGGGGGAGCTCTGCAACTAGTGGGACGTCATATATGATAGAATCCTCCCTAGGAGGAAGGGTATCCCTTATCTCAGTTCCATTGGATGATACGACACATACTTGATTGGAAGGATGAAGGAGCGGTGGTGCACCATGGTAAGTTCCTAACAATGATGGGTATTTTAAAATTTCGGGACCCATTTCGATGAGTGTGTATGTGTCATGACTCATGTGGATAAGAGAGAGAATTTTATCGATGTTGGCAGAAGGGTTAGGCTCGTAATGTGAGAATTTTTCAATGGTAATGATCTTCCCATTATGGGGGAACATCATTGTTTGAAAGATGGAAGAGGCAACTGCCTTCATAGCGTACATGTAGCTATGATCGAACAAGATAGTATAATTGAGTGGGGCATCAATAACTTCAATGTCGATGAGAATGGTCTTGCCCCCAAGTTCTACAGGGACATTCTGGAAGAGCCCTTCGGGAGAAGATGGTCGTCCATCATAAGCTCTTAAGGTAATGGCAGATGGTATGAGTTTGGGGGAACCAAGTTTCTACCATACAGATTAGGACATAATGCATGTGGATGCACCTTCATTGATGATGCACCGATGAACTATAATGTTCCAAATTTTTGCTGGGATTTGAAAAGCAATTAGAGTGGGAAGGAGAGGTTCTCCACTATTGAGATCAAATGTGATGAGTTGAGTATCCACGGGGTCCACTGCCCCCAAGGTGGAAAGTAATGATTTCTGATGAGTGGGACAAGTTTGAAGGACTTCTAAGACTGACATGGCAGTCGGGGATTGTGCTAAGTCATTGACCAAACTATAATTATGAGCCACCCTAGCCTGGGGGTTGTGGACATTCCTGTGCAATGGGATGTGAGGTATGCGAAGAGGTGTTTCAGTGTTAGGGAGAGGAATTACCAATGGGGGTCCCGTTGGTGATGGGTTTGTTTCTGGGGGAATGGGAGGAGACTCGGCGGGTGCACGGTATTGATGACTATGTGTTTGCAGAAGGATTTCTTCCTCACTGTTGAGAAGGATAGTATGATCTACGAGATTGCTTGGATTGAGGTATTGTCCCAACTGTGGTGGGGTAGGCTGCGTGTCTTGTTGGGTGTTTATCACACCCTAGTGCGGAATGGGATTCTGTAGCACGGCTGGGGGGGGTATTGTTGTGGGGCCTGCTAAGGGGCAGACGATGCTGGAGGATGTGGTAGACTGCCTGAGTCTTTTAGCCATTTAAAATCAGTGATTTGGGGGCAATGATGAGTATAATGACCGAAATCATCGCAAAGGGCACAAGGGAAGGTGGTTCTAACAATATTGTTATTTCTCCCTTGACACATGTTGTTATTTCCCCCCTTGGGGGTTCTGATTCCCTTGATTCTGGTTGCCCCTAGTAGGTTGGTTCTATTGGGGGTGATTCCCACCTTGACCTAGGTTGTTATTGTTCATGTTTTTTCCTTTCTTTTTTGCATTATTCAACTGATGGTTTGGATTTTCCATATTCAGATGTTCGAAATTTTGATATTGCTGAAGGGGAGAGGGTTGAACAAAATTCACCCCAACGTGAGGGTGTGGGGGAGCCATGGGTTGTGGAGGACCGGGGAATGGAAAGTATGGATTCTGTGGGAGTTGTGATCCATAAGGTACATAGGAAGGCATGGCTCTTTCGCTAGTACTTAGAGTATAAGATGAGGTAGAGGGGGTACTAGAACTTGTTTGGATAGGTGGGTGTATTGGGGGTGCCGGCAGTGGCCCACTGATGGGTGGAGGAATAGCAATAGGGTATGGTTGTTGATAAGGGGGTGGGGGGTAATAAGAGGTTCCCCCATCTGCTGACAAATATTGAGGTGTATCATACATTGGTGGTTGTTAGGGTTGTGGACTGTGGTGCGTGGTATTACCAATCAATCTGTCTGCTGAGTGAGACATCATAGGTTTGTCTTGACCGAATGGCACGGGTTTTGCGAGATCAGGAAGTACTATGTATAAGTACCCTGATTGTGAATAGATGAGGTCGTATTGTTGAGCCTTACTGATGGCTTATTATTCTTATTGAGGGAAGGTGGAAGCTACATCTTTACCGAGGAGAGAGAAAAGTGATCTGAGAAACCAGTCAAGACACTGTTGTTTGGTGGTTTCGGCTTTGCACAAACTATGTCATCTACATCACTTGTGAATGTGATCAGCGATATGTGTGGCTGAGGTTTGTTTGAAATTAGAGAGTAGTTCAAGACCATTGTCATGGCAGATTGGTAATTGGAAGAAGGTCAAAAATTATTTGGCCAAGGACTCGAAAGTCGCATGGGACGTCGATTTTTCGTCTACATACCATTTGGCTGATGGGCCAGTGAGTGTGCGTTGAAATAATCATATTCTAATGGAATCATCCATAATGTTGTTGGAAGAGCACCATAGGTGGAAAGTCATGACATGGTTGGCAGGGTCATCTCCTACCTTTCCTTCAAACTTGGGGATGTCTGAAGGTAGTTTGGTAGGCATTGCAGGCCATGTGGGGTCATGCAATATAGGATCATTTGTGAGTTTTCTTAGATTTGGTATGTTAAGAGAGGCCAAATATGGAATCTATAGTGGGGGCAGAGGATTAGTTCTATCCATGTTGTGAGTGTTCTATGAACTTGACCCTTGAGGGGGGTGAGGTGGATTGGTACTTCCTCCTTGAGAGGAAGTTGGCCCCCCGCTTCCATGTAAAGGAGAGCGAGTGGATGGAGGGACTGTAGAAATTTCGATACAAATTAATGTATTCCTGTGATTCTCCTGATCTAACAATGTATAAACACGGCTGAAAGCGAGGACCTCTGAATCAGGAAGATAATCAAGCTCCACAACCAATAGGTGTGAGTGTGTTGTGAACCTGACCCTAGAGGGGGGCTAGGTGGGTTGGTACTTCCCCCTTGAGAGGAATTTGGCCCCCCTCTTCCATGTAAAGGAGAGCGAGTGGATGGCGGGACTTGGGAAGTGGACCCAAGTAATGTGGAACCAAGAAAAGGTGATCCTAAGACACTAGCACTCACAGGTGTGTGAGACGGTGGTGCTGATGAGTGGGCAAGACCAGAAACTCCCCCTAAGATAGGAGGGAGGTTTAGCAAGCATCAGGAATGACAAGGATTCTGTGGGTCCCCTATGATGCCCAACTAGCTGAGTGAATGTGTGCAAATGGTGGTGAGAGTAATAAATAAACGAGAGCCTTTGTTGCAAATTTTGAACTTTACACAATATATATATCCAAATCAAAATGTAATCAGAAGTGCATCATACATAAAGTGGTTCGAAAAAGAAGTATATATGTGGATAAGTGGGTTTTTTCCACGTGGGGAATCAAAGAAAACAAATGCTCGTGTCCTAAAAGATCTAACGTCCTTCCTCTCAAATAGCACTGGACCTTCCAATAGTACTCAACATTGGGGTCTGAAGTCACTAGAAAAGAAACTATTGAAGGATGAAATAATCGGTTATAATAAGAGGTAAAGGGGGCATATCCCGAAAGAGCTGGCGATATTTCCCAATATCCACACAAAATCCGAGCAAGGTGCAATTGCAGCCCACAATTTCCACCTGGGTAGATGTCCTAAAATTTGGTCACTAAGTATCTCAGTCAAAGTACGGCATTTAGATTTTCGGCCTCAGAAATGGGTCACGGGCTGGATCCTGTCCAAGAGGTGGGTGCCTCAAAGGGGGACACACAAAACAACCAGACCTCATCCTTCAACCCTTCACGGGTATCTCCCTACCTTATGGTGTTAGGAACACTTGACTTGGAGGATTTTCAGTTCCCTATTTGACAACTTCTATGGTTTTGACAATGTGAGAACCAGATAACGGGGAGTTATTTGGATGCCTATCCCTGAAATCCTACCTAGACTAAAAAACAATTTTTGGCACCTCCTGTGGAGGAAAACTTAGTGAGTTTTTAGAAAAAATTTAGATGTAGTTGTTTTGAGAGGTTGGGGGTGTGAACCAACCTCGTTGAATTTAAATGGGAGTGGATAGGTTCATCAAGAAAAGGGTGGGGTGTTTTGGAATCCCTTTGGAGGAAACTTACTTTGACCTCCACATTTCAAGAAGAAGATATGTGAGTGATAAATGACTTTTGTGTGTGAATGAGTGAAAGTGTGCCAATTTTTAATGAATTAGGTGTCACCTTGCTGCATGTGGACTTCGCTTGGTCCTTACAAGTGTTGATTACCTAATTAACTAAATGCCTTTGGTACAACCTTGCGTAATTCAAAAGTCCCTAGGAAGCTAGCATGTGGACATGTGGGTCCGTTACTATTCCTTTATCTCCCTATTTGTGATGTAATCTAAGAAAAGATTTGAAACTATCCTAGATCGTGATCATGTGGGCATGTATGGGCCCGTTACAAAACCTTTAAACTTCCCTAGTGATTTAATCTAAGAAAGTAAATTTCAACACTATCCTATCTTTGTATCATGTGGGCATGTATGGGCCCATTACAATCTTAAGATGTGTTTGAAAGAATAAACTAAGAGGAGTCCCAAGAAGGGTTGTTGTCCTCTCCTAAAGGTTTTAATCTTCTTAAGGGAGATGAAATTGTTTCACAATATTTTTCTGATTCTCAAGGTCACTTGGAGGCACGAGAGAAGAGCATACTAACCGATTATTATCCAAATTCTAGTCCCAATGCAAGTTAAATGTGATTAAAAATGATTTCCAACTTATATTTTTAGTCAAAACAAGCCATCCATGTGGCGAAAATGAAAGAAAAAGAGGAAAAAAAATGATTTTAACCCCCTAAGTGCCTATGTGTTTTGACTAACCCCTTCATATGAAGAGGGGACTAAGTGTGGTGCAGCTTTAAAACATGCATAAAATAACTTTTAAGAAGGCAAAGGGCCTTCCCCACATCTCAAAAACTTTACAATATGAATTTTTTTCACAGGCGCACGGGTCTCAGTGGAGACAGAGGCGCACAGAGCGCATGTGCGCAGACCAAAAAGAGTTAATGAGTGCACGTGCGCAGAACAGAACTGTGACTTGAGTGCATGTGTGCACAATGCACGTCTGTGGGGCACAAAACCCACACACAGGTGACACACGGCCGTGAATGAAAATTTTGGATGAAATTCTCTCAATTCACCTTGGAATTGGATGATTGGCAGGTCGGCTTAGGCTAGTTAATGCACCTGCAAGTTAAATAAACCAAAAGAAGAGCTAGAAAAACCCAAATGGGGTAGGAAATTGATACCTTTCCCCGGTGGATTCGCCAATCTGTTGTGCCTCTTTCGTCACCTTAGTGAGCAAAATAGAGGTGCTTGCAAGCTTAGTTGGGTTTGCTAAGTAGGACAACTACAAGGAAAAGGGTTAGAGAAAGAAATATAAAGAGAACAACTAAGAATTAAACTAAGAAATAAAACAACAACTAAATTAATAAACATAGGGACATAAGGACAAAAGAAACAATGTGACCCATGTCACCAATGATAAGGCTGATATTAGTGAAAGAAAACACCGAGAAGCAAGGGGACTATGAGTCCCTTCTTCCTCCAAGGGAGGGCTCTTGGACTCCCACAAATAAGCTCTTCTTACAACTTTGAAAATGAAAATGAAAATGGTAAAAGAATTCTTTGCTAATCCACTCAAGGGGTGAGATGGATTGCCCAATGCAATGATGCAAGTATACTCTTGGTAGGGATAGAGGGTTCCTCAAGAGAATAATGGCAGCATAACTTTGCTATGAATTCCTTGAAAAATGAAGTGTATCCATGGCCTTTTTATAGCATTCCATTGAGTTATTGTCCAACTAGTTTGTAGTGTGTAAAGAGGCTAATTAGGGCATTTCTAGGTCTTTGACCAGCGACCCAGTCAAATCTAGTCTAGATTTGAGTGTCAAATCAACTTGGAAGCTGAACTAGAAGTGGGTGGGAGGCCGACCACTCTCATAAATGCGTCGTTTCTCAGGTGTGTAGCTTTTTATGACAACAGTAGTGCATCATGCGCATGTGCACGATTTATGTGTTCCTATTGCGCGCATGTGCGCGCGTGCCCTATGTCTTCATAGCGCCCTTTAATTTTTTCACTAGTTGTATAGTTTTGACCCTTTGGGAATGCTTTTGTGTTAATTCAGGTCCATGGATGACCTTATAACTATTTGACGATGTTGAATTCTTGTAACCATTTGCGGACAAAATTTCAGTGATAACAACCATAAAAAGATTTCTTAAGGTGACAAACAAGGCTAGAGTCATTCTAGACATAGCCAGGAGGTTGTTCCATGTAGATTTTTTCTTTCAAATCCCCATGCAAGAAGGTAGATTTAACATCCATCTAATGGACCTCCCATTTATGTGAGGCAGCAAGGGAAAGAACAAGGTGGATGAAATTTATTTTGGCTACAGGGGAAAAGGTTTCATTATAGTCAATTCCTTCAACTTGGGAAAATCCTTTGGAAACTAACCGAGCCTTGTGTCTTTCAACACTTCCATTTGATGCATACTTAGTTCTATAGAACCATTTACATCTGACAAGTTTTATTCCTTTTGGAAGAGGTACAAGATCCCAAGTATCATTTTCCATTAAAGAACGATACTCTTCGTTCATTGTTGTATCCCGATCTAGATGACCTGAATCTCTTGAAAATGTCTTTGGATCATGAGACTCTGAAACTTGAGACAAAATAGAAGAGGCTCGTTGGAACTGAGAACGTGTCTAATGTTGATCTGAAGGATCACTGACAAGATCACTAGCTTCTTCTCGTGTTGAACGGACCCATCTAGGAAGTGGTGGTGTTGGTGTTGATTCAGGTTCAATGGACTCATCTGGAGCAAGGTGAGTACGCAGAGGTGGATTTTCATCCTCATTTTCATCATCTGAAGAAGAAACCAGAGTAGGAACAGAAGAAGGCACAAATGTTGAATATGGTTTGCATGCCAAAGAAGGCACAATCTTCGAATTAGGCTCATGGGCCAAGAGATTTTCATCATATTTAACATCTCTTCTAATAAAAATTTCATTACAATGTGGTTGAAGAAGTTTGTAACTTTTGACATCTTCAGAATAACCAACAAATATACACTTCTCATTTTTAGGCTTCAATGCTTTCCTTTTCTCATCAGGTATGTGAGCCCATTTGTTATACTATCAAATACACGGAAGTGAATTACATCTGGTTTAATTTTAGTCCATGCTTCTTCTGGTGTCATATTTTTAAGACCCTTTGTGGGAGTGCAATTTACTATGTAATTTTCATAGTTGATGGCTTCTTCCCAATACTTTAGATTTAATCCCTTAGATTGGATCATACAATTAGCTATTTCTTTTAATGTGTGGTCCTTTCTCTCAGCAACACCATTTTGTTGTGGTGTATATGGAATAGCGTGTTTCATTTAGATGCCTTGTGTAGTGCAGTAACTTGTAAATTTATTGTTCACATATTCGCCTCCATTATATGTTCTTAACCTTTGAATTTGATGTCTAGACTGTTTTTATACAAGGGCCTTGTAGGCCAGAAACTTGTCAAAAACTGCGCTCTTAAATTTTAAAAAGTAAACCCAAGTACGTTTGGAAAAGTCATCAATGAAA
>CBVK0100981525.1:0-10136 GCA_900067695.1 Picea abies
GTTTAAGATATGTTAATGTTTTTTTAATTATTTATAAAATGATGATTATGGTTATTAAAATGTAGTTGAAATTTTAGAGTTTAATTTATTTGGATAAGTAAATTGTATTGCAATTAATTTGATAAAAATATTTTAATATTGTAAGTAAATATGTTGAGTAATATTTTATTTGATAAATTATGTTTAATGTTTTGTAAGCAAAAAGTTTTTGTTATTAAAGATTGAAATTACTATGAAATATTTGTTAAGAATTAGATAATAATAAATAAAAAATTATGAAGATATATGGATTTTTATTGGTTTTTTTTTGTTTGACTAGGAAAATCTTGTAAAGATTTATAGATTTTTTTTTTCAAAATTGATTAATTTATTGTAAGATTCTTATTTCTATTAATAAATATTGTTATAAGTTGAAATCATTGTTAGTCCCTCTTTAACACGAGAATATTGTTTCCATTGTTAATAGTTGTCACTATGTGATTTATATGACTCAAAATCATTGCTAATCCTTTCCTATATCAGCATAATATTGAAATAAATAAATATTATTATATGAGTCAAAATAATTATTAGTCTTTAGTCCTCCCCTCTAGCAGGAGAATATTGTTTTCATTATTAGTACCTGTCATTTTATTTTTTCAAACTTTTTATTTCTATAAATAAATATTAAATATTGTTATATAAGTCAAAATAATAAATAAATATTTGACAAACCTTCATCACCCTAAAAAATTGAAATTATAGTAGTATTTTCCATAGATTGAAATCAACATCTTTAGATTAAAGTAGCAAGGATGTCTATCATGAAAGGGGCGGGTAGCTTAATGTTAGAGGGCAAGCCCTCAATTCAATTCTTACCATGTCTATTTTCAACATGGTATCAGAGCCAAGTAGGTTGGCAGTCGCTTAGTAGGAGGCCTAAGTCCATTTACATCTTGAATGGGTGGAGTTTGTGGCATTGGAGGTAGCAATCCACACATTTATAAATATGAATATCATAAAAGGAGCATGTATCTCAGTGGTATAGTAGTCTGTTGCAGGAAGATTTCCTTCAATGAAAAAATGTTCATAGTTTACGTCTTTGTTGATGCAAACAAAACATTTGTTGTACCTAGACTTTCATACTTGAAAAGGAAAAAAAGACTACTTGCAAATAGTAATTTGGTGAAAAAATGAGTAATAGTGTGTCAAAGCTCATGTCATTCTCCTTTGACAATTTTACTAAAATTAAATCTTTTGGGTTGAGTTGATAAATTGAGTTCAAACTAGATGTAGGGAGTGGATGTTGTTTAAGTGTATACTATTAGATTTTATAGACCAATGACTAGGCTCTTTGTATGCAATGATTTTCATTGTTTGAAGTGAAACAAAATTGTTTCAGAATCAATTGTTTGTTGTTGTACTTACAAGATTAATATGGGAGGCCTTGCATAGAAAGAAATTTCACTAAATAGAAGATAGAGTTTAAACCTTCAAATATAGTATATGTGTTGCACTGTGTATACATTTTTTACCCATCGTAGTGATGGCTACGAAAGAACATAATACAACAGATTGAAAATTTTGTTTTTTATTATTTTTTATTTTTTAACAATAGCATGAACTTTTGTCAATTATACAAAAGGATATTTGCACATTTCATTGATCTTCTAGGTTAGACATATTTCAAAAGCATAAGCAATATTTATTGATGTATGTGAAAAATTGAGGAGTCCTTCAACCAAATATTACAAGGGATTAGAGGTTGATACATAATTTAGTTTATATTTTATAAATATTATTTATTTTAAGTTTAGGTTTTCTTAATGGCATGAATAGCTCAATTTCAATTTCAATTTCTAGTTCCATTACTCTTTCTCATTCCCAAATTTGTTATTTAATTCAATAGGATTAGGGCCACTTGGTACTATGTCTACCAAAGAACAGATATGTATTCCCAATAGTTTGGCAACTTCCTCAATTTATCTTAGTTCATTGGAGCATGAGCTCAATGGAGAAAATATTTCCTAAACTTGAGAATTTATAAAGCGTTATAGCAAAGTACTTTTGCAGGTGGATTCTGTTATGTCATATTTGGGTGAGATAAAATGCAAACCTGCTTAGGCCTCAAAAAACAAGAGTTAAGAAGATCATTGGATATATACTCTTATACTTTTAATGGTGTTTAATTTCTTGATGTACATTAGGCACACTTGTGTGGGATGTTAATGCATCTATTTGGGATATTAATATAATTCTCATAGTAAATATTTAAGCACACCTTTGCTTCCACTTTATTTGTACGAAAAGAATAAAAAGTTTGAGCAAGCAAATATTCTCTACGTTTAACCATAAGGAATATTTCTCTAAATTTTGGCAAGTAAGACAACTATAATTTAGGTTTTTATTGTTTACCATTTGGAATTTCCAAGGTTTCTCAACATTAATTTAGTTGATGATGATGATGAACCTATATGTTCTTTTCTACTTGCAAAAATATCATGTGGGTTTTGCTCATTTCATTTTTTCTTACAAACTTCCAATGAGTCCCATGGTCTTGTGCCTAATTCAAGTCTTCTACAGTGATTAGATTTAGATCATTAGCATTGCATATCTTGGTTCTTGAGCATAGAATGGACCATTGATCGCATTTTCGTGGTTTCTTGTTTTCACCTAAGAATATTCTATAGTATAGCTTCTAGAAGTTCTACAGAATTACCTAATTAAATTCTTGTATTATTCTTGACCCTTCCCCCTTTAGTTTATGTTATATTGTCTGATATATTCCCTATGACTATGTGGAAAGAGCAATGTTGTAAAATAAGCTACTGGTAAGTTGAGCAATTTTTTTATTTTTTTTCCAGGCTTAGCATAGGAACAAATGATATGTTGTTTATGTAATTTATTAGACATTATTTATAGAAATTGAGATACCACCTCTAGGTAAGTACCATCCTAAACCAATGCTCAAAACTTGATCAATTGATACATATCATGATATTTCTTATGATTCTAAAAATGTTAAGATAATTTAAGTTTTCAAGTGCATATGTCTAGGTTTTTAATAGAATTTAAGTTTTGAAGTGCATATGTCTAGGTTGTTAATAGAATTTAAGTTTTCAAGTGTATATTTTACCAGCTTTAGTGTGCCCTCGATCAATACGTCCAAAGCTCTTATAGGGTCCGACCCCTCCTCCAGAAAGCCACTACAAGTTTGACCCTTCCTCTATTTGCTGAGACAAGCCTATAATAGGTGGCGACTCTTCTTTTCTTGTAGTTGTAGCCTCCTCTATGGTCCTTTGCCAGACTTCACTAGCAGGTACCTTAATAAATGGACTTGCTGTAACTAGCAATGAGCAGGGGTTGAGCTACGGTGAGCTTTTAACCCACTGAAATTCAACAGATAAAGGGTTAAACAACCCTCAGAAATCTGAGGCAGCCGCCTCCAAAGCTAAAGACTAAAATATCCAAATCTGAGTTATGTCCTTACTGGTACCTTAATAAATGGACTTGCTGTAACTAGCAATGAGCAGGGGTTGAGCTACGGTGAGCTTTTAACCCACTGAAATTCAACAGATAAAGGGTTAAACAACCCTCAGAAATCTGAGGCAGCCGCCTCCAAAGCTAAAGACTAAAATATCCAAATCTGAGTTATGTCCTTACTAAATGAGCCTGTCCTCTTCTTATAGTGTTCTTAATTCACTTTCCTTCTTTTGTGGGTGATTTGTTCCTTAAGCAGGTCAACCTTGCTTGTTTTAAACCCAAATTACCCCCCTTAAGGGCAAGTTGTTGCCCCTTGGATCTCCATGGCTCCCCTATCGTTGGGGACTATGACCTATGGGGAGCCCCCTTAAGCCAATGTGTCCCTCCAATGATGGGATCAAAGGGGAGGGGATATGACATTATCCATGTGATGCATACAAGCTATTATTACAGTGGCAGATCCCTTGTTGGGATTTTGTTAATTATTAATGAATACTCTACTTCTTGTCCTATCTGTGGGTGTGTGGGTTGGGGGCATGTGTATTCGTCCCACACACATAACAATTGTGAGTGAATTGAGGTTTATGAAGCATTACCCACACCAAAAGCTTTGCCAGTCTGGATGCTGGCTTAGGGGTGCAAGTCTTCGAGTTGATGTGA
Organism: Picea abies; assembly: GCA_900067695.1. Lineage (NCBI taxonomy): Eukaryota > Viridiplantae > Streptophyta > Pinopsida > Pinales > Pinaceae > Picea > Picea abies. Next base: position 4,123 of record CBVK0100981525.1, read on the forward strand.
TAGCATCCTCCCTCATTCTGGTACTAACATTGTTCACTGTTTCAATGCCATGCATTGTGTGCCCACTTTGGCTTATGGATTTATCCATTTGGTGTATACATGCTACTATTGCATTGGCATACCCTTTGTTGGGATATTGTTCCACATTAATAAGTACTCTACTCTACTCTCTAATAGGAGAATGAAACCTATCCTTAGTGTCATTTGCTCATATCTTTAGCCTTTATTGCCTAAATTGTTTTGATTGACTTTATGCCTACACCATCAATTTTTTCCTTGAGCATGCATTTTAACTTGCTCCATTTTTTCGAAACCTACGTTGTGGGGGAGTGCCCTCTTGCCTTAAAGCTACTTAAGATTACAAAGACCAGATTTGCTAGCTATTACCTCACCTCTGGTTGCCTTTTGAATGTAAGAGAGGCATTGGCTAGTATGGTCTCAAGTGATTCATGGTAGTGTTTGAAAGATTGGGTTGCATCTGCATCTGATAGACATGAACTTGAGGAGGTGGAAGACATTGTTCTTGATGGTCACTTTTGGGTACATGTTAGGTATGTTCTACAGTCCACCAAGCCCAATTTTAATATCATTCGGTTTGTAGATGTAGATCAATTGATGATTGGGGACTTGTATGAGTAGATGGACAACATGCTAGTCTCTAGGCCAAATCAAAGGCATTGTTTAGCCAAGAGATGCGATCTTGTATGATCATATTCATAAATATGTGGTCAAAAGCTGGGATAATTTGAATGTTACACTCCATGCCCTGGCATTTGTCCTTGCACCTAATATTATTCTCCATCTTGGTTGGCCTGACTAGCACCTAGGAATGGGGTTAGGAGAAAACCACACATAGATCCAGAGGTATAGAATGGATATATGCTTGCCTTAGACATGTTGGTCCTTACTGAAGAGGAGTGTGCTCAAGTAGAAGTGAATTAAGTACATTAGTGCACATGGAGTCTTTGCTAACTTCCATGCAACTAAAGATCGAGATAGGTTGAATCCTTTGTTATTAGATTCACCTTAGGGCACCTTGCACCTGCACTAGAATCTTCTTAGAATCGAGGAATCTTGGATTTTTTGTGTTTTTTGGATCGGATCCGTTTCCTAAAATGGATTAGTTTCTAGTATAAGTGGATCCGTTTTCGGTCAAACAATTGTGGTAGATTTCAACATCAACAATTTGTAACATCAAGATAACCAACCCAATCACAACTTTAGTTGCAGTGTCCTTATGGTGCCACACCATCTATCGAATTGCATAGGTAACTTATGATGCCAATTGGTAATGCTATAAGACATGTAGTCAACAAGCTTATTGTAATTTATTAGCACCTTTGGTAGGCTCTTCAATCACTTCATCAGTGACTCTCATTTGTTAGCCTAGATATGCATAGGTCAAATTACAAGGTACTCCTGAAGTTTAGTTGAACACGGTGAGTCCATCAGACATACCAAGTAGGATTAAAGGAGGTTTGGTCAAACTTAGTGAGTCACAGACTCATGCAGGATAAAAGGAAAAAACACTTTTTAAATCATTCTTTGTTCTTGTTGCAGTTTTTCATTGTCAAGAGGGTTTTTAGCTGAGAAGAATTTGGAGCATAGTAACAAGTGTTTGCTTCATTAATGTTTCAAAATTCTACAATTGTTTGGAGACTAGAATCTCGTGAGGACTGCATATGCTAGTTTAGTATTTATTATTTACTGTTGATGAATCTCATTCCCCAAAATGAATATGAAAGCTAAAAACTTGATATGTTACAATCTGGTTTTCATTTCTTTTTACATAAATTTAAATTAGGGTTAGAGTTCGATTCCTTGATTCCTAATTTCTGGACGAGTGTCACACTTGCATTGGATTCTTCTATTGATTCTGATCGCACCCATGGTTTGTGCAACCTAACTTGAATCTTATCAAATGGTGGAACATGTATGTGTCCTCTACCACACATCTTACATAAATTGGTGGTGAGGGTGCTTTCACAAGTTGTTAACACTTCTTTTGCAGAGAGGGGTTAGACCACCTATAGCTTCATCCACAATGTGAAGAGAAACAACTTGAATGGAGACCAAGTAGAAAGCTTGGTTTATGTGCACTACAACTTGAGGTTGTTGTCCCATTATTGTGAGGTGACGAAGAATGATAGAGCATATCTGACTTGGGACAACAATCCAGAGGAGGTTAATTTGGAGGATGAAGCCATAGTTTTAGGGTGCTTTGAGGTTGAACTTTTGGGTGATCTTATTCATGCAATAAAGATAACCACCTCCATCCACTAGTAGGTTTCTAGATGCAGGACCTTTTCCTTTATCTCCACAATGCCCAACGTTGCTTGGGGGCCATGTAGCTATTGGTTGTGTTCCACAACCACTTCCACCTACTCCTACTCTTCTTCATAGATTACGGGAAAAGAAACTAGAAGTTTCTCATGGCAAGAGGAAAGCTTACTAGATACTAGATTTATTTGTCTTTTTCCTGTTTAGAATTTAGTCTCTAGAACTTAGTAGTTGTTAATTTTCTGAACCTAGCACCCAACACTTAGATCCAAATAAATCACTTATTGATTAAATGCACAAGTAGGTTACTTAACCAAATAAATCAACGAAAGCATAAGATTGAAACCGCACACATTTGCACAAAGATTTCTGGGTAAATTAGCCTTGGAAAAAACCTCGAAGGGAAAACTGGGTTTGAGTTGATTTTATTAGTTAAAATCTTGGGCTCTCGTCCCGGGATCATGGCCCATCAGAGGAATACAATGCAACAAACAGCCAAGCCCTACAAACCTCAAGATTAGTCCTTCGATCTTGATGGTTGGATGCCATCTCCCTTGCTGCCCCTTTGCTCCTTTCCTTGACCCTTGCCCCTACACACCATAGTTACCAAATTCGATCAAATGAGGCCAAACAATACGAAAATTCAACAGTACGGTTCGTGAGGCGAATTATCTGGTTTAATTTGATTCGTTGTTATCTTTACCATAGTTGCGCACCTGTTGCTTTCATGTCAGAGAAAAACTTTGTAGAATTGTCACGGTCACGTCCACGAGATCGCTCTGCTCGGCCTTTCATTGACCCGACATAGGAAGAGAGGGCCAAAACATGAAGAGAGCTAATGTTTTTTTGTTTTTGCTGCTGCTGAAGCTAGTGTCACAACAAATACTGATGGATCCATATAGATTCCAGACTTTTGGTGAACTGTATCGACTAATTTTAGCGATTTTTTTTTCGAATTGAATTTTTTTAATACCAAAAAAATGATATTGTACCGAATTCGAATTCGAATTCAAACTTGGTAACTATGCTACACACTTGGATGGAAGTCCTCCTCCACTCACTCAATGAGATCTCACTCTCATTTTGTGTGTGACACAAACACATGAGCAAAGGCTCCTTCTTTGCTCCAATGTACTTTCTGTGCATCTCATCCTCTCACATGGGCTGCCTTTTATAATCTTGATATACCCTAAGTCCAAAACCCTAGATCTCCTAAAGTGATCAATGGCTGAGATCTACTCTCATCTTCACTTTAAATCTAATGGCTAGGACTTAATTTAATTACTCATGCCAAATACTTAGGCATTTAATTAAATTAAACTCACTTTATTTCAAAAGTACATTCACTTAATTAATCACTTAATAAAGTGAATCTCTTAAGGTTTTAAGAGGCATTCAGGACGACTCCCACGTGTTGACACAAACCTACATGGAAGTATCTGTCCGATGCTACTAAAAACATCAACACTCCCTCTTAGCGAGGAAGGTAATTCTACCACCTGGAGGTGGCCCTATCTTCCCTGTTAGATCGGCTACCATGGTTTCTCTCCAATCCACCTCACTAGTTGCTCCCTTTGAAACAAAATCTATCCCTGCCATCTCACTCAGACCCTTCATTGAAGACTTTCCCTTGATCATGCTCCTAGAATCTTGTATCATAACTTCTTCTTGACAAACTTGGAAGGTTGTTCCTTCCCACCTGAACCTAAAGGTTGACTCCCTCTGATTTTCTCGGCCTTCGTAGCTACCTACTCATTTTCCTTTATCACTCTATTGGTGCTCGCACAGGCTGACCCTTTAGCCTATACAACTTTCTCTCTCTAATAACAAGAATAGATGTTTTGTCTAAGCAAGACCTTATGGGCTTGATCAACGCATGTCCATCCCATAACAATACATCAGAACCTTATTCTCAATCATTGAGACTGAGAGCACACTCTTCCTGATTTTTGGCACCCATAGAACATTCATCACTCTCAACACGCCTCCTGACTCCATCTGGAATGGCATTTTTCCAAATCCCTTTACTGCATGCTTGATCCCCATACCAACTTCCACATACATATCTTAGTCAAACTCTGTGAAGCTCTCAAACAAATATCATGCTCCTATCATATGACATGTGGCTCCATTATCTATTAACCATGCATCAACTGATATGGTTCCCAAATAAGTCTGGGAAACAAGTAAGAGCTATGACTATTCAAACTTCTTGGCAAACTCATCTTGAGCCTTTGTCAATGCAGATAACTCTAGTTGCATCTCATTTCCACCCTTCTTCTTGTTCAAACATTGTCCTGCATAATGCCTAAACTTGCAACATGCATAGAACTTGACTTTACTCATGTCCTTCTTCTTCATGTCATTTTGAGAGGTAGACTCTTCGATGACAAACATATTTCCCTTCTTTGCCTGGCTGGCAAGAGCAAGGTTCTCATCATCATTCTTAAGCATGTCTCCATTCAGATCTTCATCCCAAAGTTCCTCTTGAACGAATTCATCCCACAACCTTGACAAATTAGGGAGCTTCTCTCGTGCCAAGACCCCTTTGATGAATGGTGTCCACTCCTTCATGAAGCCTTTGAGTGCCATCCTCACCAACTCTATGTTAGAAAAATGGGTGTGCTCGATTAACCATAGACAATATAATAATATTGTCACCCAACCATAGGCAGGAATGCCACCCCGGAGCACCTTAAACTTGACAGAGAGAAGAATTTCGGTAGCAAATCAATAGCCACCCAAGGCTAATGCACCAAGCACAGATAACCAAGACTGATCAGAAAATCCAATCCATAAAGACTGAAATTACAAGTTGCAGTAGTTGCAGCTGCAACTACTCTCCATACTTGCACACCACTAAATTTCTACAGTTGTGAGTTGTGTGTACTAAATGAGCTCAGGCATCCTGTATTTATATTGTTCATGCTTGGTTGCATGGGATGACTTCTCTTTCTGGAGGTTAAAAACTCAATATTAATCATTTTCTTTAACCGACTTGTCTTCTAGAGTTATGTCCAATAATTTAGGGTTTCTTCTTGCTTCCTAGAATATTCTAGTCTTGTCAAGGGTAACAAATGGAGGTTTAATACCTCCCACATCTACCATAATATCAACACTCCCTCCTAGCTAGGGAGGTATAAAAGGTAATGGTCTTGAGCACGAACAAACCATTCAACTGGTAGCATCATCATATCCACACAAGCTATCTCATGATCAAATCACGAGCACCATCATCACTATCCAACTAGATATTCTCCATGGCAATCAGAACAATACCATCCAATAGAACACAATTGTGTCTATTCATAGTAGTATTCAACTGTTATCTAGAGACATACAATATATACAACAATCATATCATCTGCATAAACAATATCATGATATAAACTGAGTCATTTGGGTCATTCTTCCACTCACATCTATGAGATATGGAAGAGCATATGCACTCAAAAAGTAAAATATCAGCAATGGGCTATCTAGACTATTCTTCCCAAACATAGAAGAATAGTTGTCCTTGATTTATGAGCCTGGACCATTCACCTAAGTAGGTCATTCCTCCGACAGTAATCATAGTGCAACCTGGAGAGAATGAGTCTTCTCTAGGGAATGCATGTCCATGATTGTTGAACCTGGACTATTCACCTAACTGGGTCATTCCTCTGACACTAACCATAGTGCAACCTAGAGAGAATGAGTATGCCCTAGGGAATGATTGTCCGGACCATTTCCTA
>CBVK0100981538.1:0-11159 GCA_900067695.1 Picea abies
GAGTCCAAATACGGTATTAAATTCTCAGTGGAATTTAACGCCCCTTTTTCAAGGTGCCCTCCACCACCATCGTGGTCTCTTTTCTGCACATCCCCTCTCAACAGTTCTGCAATAAATTCAAACTATCATTTACATTCATTGACCTCTTCCTGCAGGTCCATTTACAGCACATATTCATACTTATGAGTTTTTCCATAGTTTTTGGCCAGTTCAGTTATATTTACAATCTGGGGGAAACAGGGTGTTACAAATCGTCGATCTAGGTGGCCTACTGGAACTTCACCGTTGCAATTTTAATTTGTCTGATCCTACCATCTGAACCCGAAATGGACTTTTCTGAATGTTTCATTTTCTCATGGTTTTTCCCTATGCATACAACATACTCGATCAACCTGTTGTAAACTCAATTAAAGGTAAACAAGATGACATTTAATTTGAACCAAATCATAATATGTGTTTATCCTTCAAGAAAAATAGAAAAACTATGCACAAAGAATCAATCAAGAAAGCCAACAAAGAAAACCAAGTTATTGAATAGATGGGGAACCGACTTTATCAACCAGAAGAGGAAACAAATGATGAAGGCATAGGTAAATGAGAGAGGAGAGGAGGGGGTGCAGACCTAGGTTACAACATTGGCTCCAACTAGGGATAGCTTGTCCCTGTGAGGTGTTGAGAATTGTAGATTGATGCCTTAGGATTAAACAACTGTTATTATCTTCCATTTTTTACCTCTGTTTCTGTTTGCCAACCCTGTGTATCTGCTACTATCCCTCATCCATGCATCTTATTGAACTGAAAACTAAAACTACACCCTAGTGCCTTTGGTGGGCTATGGAGTCTTTTATTCACACACAACTACCTAACCAAAATTAAAAACAAAAGGAAAGCATCTATGGTACAAGAGGGACCTTCCCTCATCCTTAAACAAAATAGTGTTCCAGGAAGCGCCCATTTACTGGGCCTCCAAATTTCTCTGCATCATCTAGGTTGTGTAAGATAAATATATTATTGTCCAGAACTTCAACCACCTTAAAAGGGACAAACTAGAGGTTCTCAAACTTACCGTGCTTAGAATTATCATCCCTTCTGGCATCCCACCTCAAGACCAGGTCACCTTTTTGAAAGATCTCCTTCTTGGTTTTGTTGACAAAGGTTGATTTGATCTTTCTCTGGTATGCTTATGTCCTCTAATCTAGTTCTTCTCTCTTTTGTTGAACCTCTATAATCTGGAAGATTCTCCTTTGGATGTCATTGGAATCCTCAATCTCCTCCTGCAAGAATTTTAGGACTGGTATACCAAGCTGACGTGTAAAAACAACATCTATGCCATAAACAAGCTGAAATGGTGAGGTTCCCAAAGGCTTCTTGGTGCTAATTTTGTCAGCCCATAAAGCATACTTGAGTTTAGAGTCCCATGATTTCTTGTTTTCAGTCAATAACTTCTTGATAATCCCGATGAGAGTTTTATTTGATGATTCTTCTGGGACATTTCCCTGAGGATAATAGGGTGTGGAATGTGTCAAGGAAATGTTATGACTTCCACAGAAGTCGATCATGGCTTTGGAATTGAATTCTTGGGCATTGTTTGCTATAATCTTACTGGGGAAACCAAATCTGAAAAAATATTTGTTTCCAGGAAGTTCATGATTGCCTTGTCAGTGGCATTCCTGGTGGTCACAACCTTAATCCACTTGGTGAAGTAGTTGGTGGAAGTGAGGATCTGCTTGTGCTGTCCACTGGAGGGTGGATTTATCTCTCATATGAAGTCTAACCCCCATTGTTGAAATAGGCCACTGACAATGATAGGTTTTAGGGGTAGTGACGATAACTTATGTTTCCCTGCAAACATCTGACATTCATTGCAGGCCTTGACAGTAGAAAACACATTAGAGAAAAGGGTGGGCTAGTTGTATCCTTCCCTTAGTATTTTGAGAGCAGTGGGCTTCCAATGCTAGTTCCATCCTCATACTCCTCTGTGCATTTCTATTGTGACTTGTTTGACTTCATTTTCATCAAGGAATTTTAACAGGATGCCAGCAGGATCCCTCCAATACAAACTTCAGTTTGAAATGTAGAATTTGATGGCCTTCAATTTGAGATACCCGACCTTTGTCTTTTTCACCTCTGGTGGACATTCTAAATGTTGTATAAAATATATGATGTTTTTATACCATGGTGAAGAGGATTAGTTTTCAAATACTTGTAAGTTGTCTTGTCCAGGCTATCTAATGGGTGCATCTGATTGGGTGAATATTTGATGCAATTCTAGCACCTTACAAATTGATTCTGATAGCAATTTGGCTAGTCCTTTCCCCTTGATCATCTTGGTGGGATTTATGTGTAGTTCATACTCCAACAGTTTGACAATCCATTTTCCTCTTTTTCCCTCTCTATCTGGCTAAACCAGAATCTCTTTGACACCACTGCTAGGAACAAAGGTTGTTATGCTAGATTGTAACACATAAAACCTAAAGGATTTGAGTTCTTTGACCAGTGCATTAGCCCGCTTCTCTAATATACCATACTTTAGCTCAACATCTCAGAGGGTTCTACTGAAAAAGGCTATTGGTTTCTCCTGCCCTTATTCATTTTTCTGCAGCAGTACAACATCAACAGTTTCCTCTGAAGCAAAGGAGAAGATGAAGAAATCTTTGGTATACTCAGGGTTGGCCAATACAGGGGATTCAAATAAATCTTGCTTGATTGTTTGGAAAGATGATTTTTCCTCCAAGGACCATTTTATCACAACATGTTTCTTCAACATGTTAGTAATAGGCTTCAGAATTTCAGCAAAATTTGGCACAAAACGTCTGAGGAAGTTTATCTTACCAATAAAACACTGAATAACCTTTTTATTTTTGGGGATATTAATCTCTTAAATAGCACAAACCTTGTTTGGATCAATTTTTATACCTCCTGCTGATATGATGTGGCCCAAGATCTTTCCTTCTGGCATGGCAAAGTGAGACTTCCTAGGATTCAAGGATATTCCATACCTCCTGCATTTCTTGAAAACCTACTCCAAATGTTGCAAATGTTCTTCATCATACTTGGAGAAAATGGTTATGTCATCCAAGTATATAACTATAAATTTGTCTTTTTCCCCCACAAAATCTATGTCCACAACCCTTTGAAAAGTGGCCTTTGCATTCATCAGCCCAAAGGGAATCTTGTCATACAATAATGTTCCCCATGGGGTGGTGAATGTTGTTTTCTCTTTATCCTCTTCACACATTGGTATCTGGTTATAACCAAAGTATCCATCTAATAAGGAAATTATGTGTGCACCTACCACCCTTTGTAAAATATGATCCATCTTGGGGAGGGGGTAATTGTCCTTCAGAGAATACTTGTTGAGATTTCTGAAATCAACACACAAGCGTATCTCCTCATTTTTCTTCCTTACAGGTACCAAGTTGGCCACCCAGTTTGAGTACCTCAATGGTACAATAATCTTGGCATCCAACATTCTTTTCATTGCTTTCTCAATTATGGACATTAACATGGGATTATATTGTTGAATCTTCTTTCTGAATAGCTTGGAGCCATCCTTTAGAGGAATTTTGTGTTGGATGATGTTGGTGTCAAATGTCTTCAAATATTCATAGGAACATGCAAAAATATCATAATTGTTTTTTATGAGATTGACATACCTACCCTTTTGTTCTACAACTATTTCTTTGGACAACTTGATGATCTTGGGATTCTCAATGGTCCCAATATTGCAATCTGTTATCTCTTCTTCTTGATTTTTCATGACAACTCCTTTGTAAACATCATTATTGTCAAACAAACTTTCCAATGGAACTAGTCCTCTTAAAATGTGATTGGTTTTCAGATCCACAATATCATGACCAGCTACTGTCTTCAGCAGATGAGATGTTTGTCGATATTGTAATTCCTCATTTTCACCTTCTTGACTTTTTTGATCAATTGAGATATTGGAGAATTCATCAATGGTGTGTAGAAATATTTGTAGCTCTAGATCATCACTGAAGACTTGTCAGTGCTTTATCTTGTCTGGTATGGCGGTTCTATGTCTGATTTCCACTTGATATTTAATATTTGGGCCAATGGGAGGCCTGAAAGTGCTAGCAGCTAAGGCCAGAGAATCTGCCTTCTAATTATGTTATCTAGGAATGAAGGAAATGTTAAATGCTAGAAAGAAATTATCGATTAGATCCCATACCTCATTTCTGTATTACTTGAGCCTATGTTTCTTATCCTGACATATGTTCCTTACTTGATTGATAATTAACTCAGAAACACCAAAAAATGATACACAGTCAATGGCCATGTCTTTGTCATCCCTTAATCCCAGTAACATAGCTTCATAATCAGATATATTATTAGTAGTTTCAAATTCTAGCTTATAAGATAGTGTGGTTACCTCTTCTGAAGGTGAAATGAGGAGTATACCTGAACCTGATCCTTCCCTTGATGAAGAGCCATTGAAATACATCTTCCATACTTTGTTTTATTGACATGTCAGTGGCTTATCTTTGCATTGGCTAACTAATATTTCAGGTTCATCATCATTTAAATGAAAGAAAGATGAGCCAATCTCATCCTTAACAACATAAATTGGGTGATTGCTTGGGTTCTGATGGTCAATAAAAATGTAGTCTAACCTTACCTCTCTGTATAGCCTCCTATGTTATCCTCCAAACAAATGGATGGTGGCATAAGTGAGGTCCATTTGCAATGATCCTACAACCTTCTTAGCCCAAGTTCTGGATAAGAGCATACCAAACTTTGGGGGAATTTCAACCACCACAATGTCCATCACTACACTCTTCATGGGTAACTATGCCAAATAAACCACCATATCCTTTATCAGTCCCATAAATTTTACTTTCTTAGAATCAAAGGAGTATAGGTCTTGGTAATGTTTGGTGATCTCCAGACCTAGCTCTTCCATAACAAATTTGGGCATGACATTGTGAGAGGCTCTTGAGTCCATAAGACAGTTGTGCAAGATCTTATCATGGAAATTCAAAGATATGTAGAATAGAGGAGAAGCATTAGAGCCATCCTCAATGTGTCGACCCACAGTAATGGATGGGTTTTCATCCTGCAAACTTATTACATCAGAAGACACACTAGGAGAATTTGGCTACAAAACTTTCATGATAGACTTTTTGAAAGGTTCATTCTTCATCAATTCTATCAAAAGCACAGGGATATTGATCTTGATCAACTCATGCTCTAGGATGAAAGAGGTTGGTGGCCTTTAAATTTCATTTATTTAAGGGGTTGTATATTTAGATAAGGGAGGTGACTGAGCTTTAGATTGTTTTTATCAAAGGTAGTGTCTTTGGGAGCCCCTGCTCTCGTCCTCAAATCATATTTCTTCTTGGGCTGGCCTTGAATAACTCCCTCTTCCCCTATCTGATTATCAAACTGATTTGACAGTTGTGCTACCTCATATTCCTACTATGTTAAATGGCTGGTATAATAATTGGTTTCATTGAAAATAAAAACAATTTCATCCACAACATCACTGTCTACATCCATCTCTTCAATCTGATTGTTTTGGAAAGGAGGCACTACCCTTTGATCATCAACAATTCTCCTTCCTCTCTGCATTATTTGAGGGGCATCATTAGGCCTTCCAGACTGATTTTGTTTTCTATTACCAGCCCCTTGAAAAGCTTTGTTTGTTTGTTTAGATTCCCACTTTAACTTAGCTATTTCAGAAGTCAGATCCTTCAAATTTTTGGTCATTTCATCAATTTTTGAATCAGATGTGGCTAAGTTAGAGGTAGAGGAATCCTCTCTCCATTTCTTTTTATCTTTATCAAACCTGGTCTTTAATCTGTCTGATGCCAAAATATTATATTCAACCTCAATGGTTGCTACCTACATGGAAAACAATGTGGTGGATCTTCTTTCTCTCAGCAGGAGGGAGACATCTACATCAAAAGAATTTGCATAAGTGATATTGGCAGAGGCTTCAATTGGTTTGATCTCATCTGGGATTCTACCATACATCTTATTGAAAGTCTTTGTGAAATATGAGATAGATTCACCATTCTTTCTCTTTAGGGCCCTAAACTCAGTGATGTAGTAGAGATAATCTCTCCTATCTCCCCATTGTTTTATGAAAGTTTCATCCAATGCCTCAATATATGCAAGGCTGGAGGAAGACCCTTGAACCACTTTCTTACTTCCCCATCTAGACTCTGTACAAACAACCTCATCCATACATCATCATAATCAATGTTAAAGTTGTCTGCAAAGCTATATAAGGCTACCAGATGTTCCTCAACAGTGACTTCACCTTCCCCATTATATCTTGGAAAATATTTCATGTAATATGTGGTCGGGAGTGCATGTAATCCTACAAGGAGCACTAGGGGTGCATATCTAGCAACAATTATGACATCCATATTGTTAACAACCATGGCTTGAATAATAGGAATCTAAAGATTTATGGGAGATACAGGGGTGGATGCAGGACTAGAAGATGAGGTAGAATCAAGAGTTGGAGATGTCTGGGCTTATTTGGAATTATGATTCTTAGGGCTAGCTGTGGAGTAAAATATATGATATCTATTTCGACATTAAATTATCAACCCAGGGCTTGTAGGCTTCGAGGTGCCAACACTATATGTACAGGTCTAGAGCTCTAATCTAGCCTATCCTAGCCTAATATAATGCCAATAAACTCAAATAATGAAGAGCAATCTATCACTAAGAATAATTAGTCTAAGTAAGGAACTCTTTGAATAAGAAATCAAACTTTGGATAAGAAGATAACAAGTAATCTGTCTCTCAACTATTTAATCTATCTATATCTAAGTGAACAAGTAAGAAAGCAAGTAAGAAATTACTCTATCAAAACTATCTTTGACAAGTGAACTCTATTCTTAAAAATAACTCCCAACTACTTCTATTTCGCAAAGATTAAACACTAATCTAGTTAACCAAAGGCAAGAGTGTTATGACAATATTCAAATTCATAAACTCGTAAACTCATAATTTCTAATTTAATGCTTAATTGAAAATCCTAATTCAAATTCATACTTAATATGACAATAAAAACACTCTGTGTAAACCTACAATTCGTGACTAATGCTAATCAGAAATTACAACTCAAATTCATAACTGAGACTTCATTAAAAATCATAGCCTATTCATAACTGAGACTTCATTAAAAATCATAGCCTAAGTGAACTAAACTATCATTAAGAATCATACTCACAATCAACTAAAATGCTATTAAGAATCATAACTCAAAATCTATTTCTATCCTATCATGTTGAAGCAAAATTGACAAGTGAAACATACCTATAGAGAGCATTTGCAATTGCAAGTAAGCCTATCTAAATTAATACTCTGTCAAAACTAAAACTAAAGCAATTTAATCTATCAAAACTACAAGTAAATCTATTTAAATTAGTACTTTGTCAAACTAACAAAATTGAAGAAAAGCTACAAATAAACTCTGTTAAAATTATCAAAACTATAGCAATTAATCTATCAAGACTTTAAATAAACCTATATGAATTAGTACTCTGCAGAGTAATCTATATCTAGGAAGAAAAAGACATGACATTGTAATTAAACATCCCTACAACCTACAACAAAATATAATTATTAACACACAGCCATGGACGTTCTTCTATGATATATACAGTTCAAAAAGCAATCTGCAATGTACAGGAATATGGATTAGAAAAGCAATCTGCAATAAAAACATACACACAACAAGCAATTGCAATTGAGAAATTCATACGATAAAGAGACAATTTCAAAATATAATTATGGCATTTAGATAATTATAACTATGTACTGATGGAAACAATCACCCATACCACTGGTGGGCCCCCCAGCAGGTTGTGGCTACTCTCCAACAACAAAATGCAGGCTTGACTCAACGCAATTCTATCATTAATTAAAAAATGAAGTCTGGAACAGAAGTTGTAGAGAAATGTCTGAATTACACAATGAAATTCTTATTTACAATTATGTTCGTGGTAGTGCCACTAATAGTGGTATTTATATATAAGTTACAACTTGAGAGGTCGACCATTGGAAGGGTCGACCTCTTCTAAAAATGGCAAACTCATTAAATGAGCTTCTAACGGCAACATCTTCTAGAAAATCCGTGAGCCACTCAATGATCACCATAACCACCCAATCTGAGGTGTGTCGAGCTCTATAGTTGGAGGCCATGAGGGGGCACAAAACCCAAATATTTGCTTTGTCCACCACAAGCCACCAATGTGCTAACCTCCAACTCCTCTGCACTTTGAGTGCTAGATGGAGTGCCAGATGGAGTGCCAGATACCGAATTGAAAACCATGAAATGCTCCCAATCCATCCAGAATTTCAGGAAATGACCCATGGGGGACCTAATTGGGAATAGTATGCACAAAACCCATGTGCCAGATTTTTCTAATTCCACTTCATCCACCCAAAACTCAATCTTGAAGTTTTCTGCCTATAACAGTGCCAGATGAAGGTATGGATGGAGGATCATATCACAATTCTGACATGTTGCAAGAAAACTGGAACATTAGATCTTTATAAACATTAAAATTAAGTGCATTGATCTCAAAATCATTACAAAAACACCAATTATACATACCCGATACAAATCCATGATAAATTGATATATAAACCTTTGAAACTCCTGCAAAATGGCTAATATGAAGCATAACATATGTAATATCGATGCAAAAATGATTTGATCATCACAATAAAATAGTCAAAATACGAACCCAACATTAACCCCATGCCTAAGGATTTGCAAGTCCCTCTGCAAACAAAAATGAATCACCTTACATAACTAGACTCGTGAAGGACAGGATGGATTGGATTTAGAAGCTTCTCCCTCTTGTCCTGGAGATTTTGTATTGGGCCTTTTACGATGTTTCAATTTCGCCTGGAGGCTACGATTGGTGGTGGTCATTTGATTAACCAATCATTGGAGAGAATTCACTTTTTCTTGCAATACCACATTGTCATGATGGAGATGTCTGTCTATAGTCTTTCACTCTTCCAACTGTTGAAGCAATTGACCATTTCCTTGTTGTAATTTCTCAATAATTGTGGTATGATCATATGGTTCAAAATACGAGGGCTTGGATCCCTTGATGGATGTGGAAGGTATATCAACTTTGGAAGCTGATGTATGCATCTAGGAGGTAGGAGTAACAAATTTCTTGTGAGAGGGAATAGGTTCATATTTTATTTCTTTATCAGGCTCAAACTCTTCTACAGAAACTTCTCTGAGTATTTTATGGGGGCTTTCAAGATCATAAGACAATTGGATAGGATCCAAAGTGCTTGGAAATTTTACATTGAGTTTGCCACTCATACTTTGAGTGATTCTTCAAAAGGATTTCCCCTTGAATCAATTTGCTCCTCTCCTCTTTGTAGGAACCAAAGGAAAAACTTGATGAAATGAATATTGTAGCTTCTTAGGTTTAGAATCGATAGTTGTTTAAGGCAATTGGGAATTATCAACAGACTTCTTAATTTTCTTATCAGATGAGGCTATAGGAAAATCAAGATTTTCCTTGGCGAGTTTGAATTTGAATGGTTTGTACTTTGGAGGTAAAATAAATCGTGTAAGAAATTAGATCAATGTCCAAGTCTTTGACTTGGACATTTGATCATAAAAATGCACTAAATTTTTTTAATTCAATTATTAATAGGAATTTTGAACAATATACCATTCAATCCATCGAACTTACCATTGCACAAGTGTATCAATTCGAACGATTATTTCTGCATGCAATCGTGGTCATTTATAGTGTATACATACCTCATTTGATCCTCCATATGGTGCTTCATCTGATCGTCCAGATGGCACTACATCTGGTCTTCCAAATGGCACTCCATATGGTACTCCTGTGCAAGTGGAAATTATCCCCATTATAATGGGCGTTCACCCATAGCACTCAGCTTGGGAAATTTTTGACAGTCATGGTGAACAAGAGCATGGACAAGATAAGTGTGAATTGGATGATCCACTGTTAATTTCCTTGTCATCATTTCTTGTAACACTATAAAACAACTTGTTCCTCTGTTCATAGGCATGTAACACAGATTTGTAATGAGTTTAACAGTGTGTTATTGATCTGTAATTGTCACAAAGAACCAGTTAAGCAATCTTCCATGATATAAACATAAAAATAAATAAATAAAAAATGCACAACAGGCTTATAACACACAGTGATGTGAGCAATATAGAATTTAGCATTTTAATGAAAACAATTGTTGATATAATAGCCCAGGATATCATAAAAACAATATGATAGCATTTTTAACAAAAAATCTACTTCCTCTTCTCATGGATTATAATATATATGGGCAATGTTTATCATTTGTCATCTCAATAAACACATCCCCCACTCCTAAGTATTGTGACACCTCAAAATATAAAATATAGGGAACTAGTCAATTCTCCCAATAGCCTAAGATTTACATCTTGCCAAGTGTAGAGATAAATTTCACAGATCGATCTGATGAGACGGTTAGAGTATGGCCCCACCTATAGGATAGAACATCCTACATATAGTTAAGAAGAGGTAGGCGAGAGAGTTCTTAGGATAGTCTTAAAGTTAGTTCTGAATGGAATATTTATGGAGTTCATTTACCTTCGCTTAACCATGCATACTTCTTTTCATTTTTATCTACAAGTAATGTCGTACATCAGGACAAGTTTAAGATTTAGGAATTTTATTTATTTTTTGTCAGATTATCACCCTTGCTAGGTAGAATGCCCCACTGCCAGAAAGCTTGTTCAATACTCCGACGGGTTTACCTGGTCATACCACATGCCGGTACCCACTGCCAGCAAAACTGTTCAGTATTTCAATGAGTTAGCCTCTTACACCCTCAAACATTGGTCCACCATCTTTTAAAATTTTTATATAAAGATTGCTTTTTGCAAGAAGATGGGGATGCAACTCTAAAAAATGTTTCTCCCTTTTTTAAAGATTGGGATGGTATTTATGTTAGATGATGACTCTCCTTTATGTATTCCTTAGATATTGTCTTGATATAAGGGGTACTTAAGCGGACTTAGCCTATATAAAGATATGGTATAATCAAGAATTTTGACTGTGTAGTGGATGGTACCATTGGGAAAGAACAGAAAGGTATCTTTAGGCTTGACTCACTTTTTTTTTTTTTTTTTT
>CBVK0100981540.1:0-15445 GCA_900067695.1 Picea abies
TTGATTCTTCTAATATTTCTAGAGAGGTAGATACACTTTTGGCTACTTCCAAAATGTGTTCTTCCTAAAAAGAAGAAATATCGGTTGTTGCTAGGATTTGAGAAATTTCCCTCAAGCTAATGTTTTCTTCTGAGTTCATCTTGTCATTTGATAAAACTTGGTTCACACAAAAATCAGTGTCTGGGGTTCTTTACAACACCCAAAATTTTATATGTGTTTTTGATGATTCTAATCAAGACTACCTACCAAAAAAACATATTTGCATAAATCAAACACACATTTGTATGAAATAAAACACGCTTGCAATAAATAAATCAAACTCACATTCACTCCTACATTAAATTGAAAAAAGTAAACACACCCAAACTTATAGAAAGAAAGAAAAATACACTTGCATAAAATTAAATTGCAAAAAAAATTAAACACACTAAGAAAAATAAACAAACTGAATAGCAAACAACACCCAATGAAATAATACTGAAATTCAATGCTATTGAAAAAATGAAATGAATTGCAAAACTTAAAGCATACTACTTAAAGAAAACTTGAACTCCTCATGCTACTTTAGACCTTGTTGTCACCAAGTTATCTTTTCACAAGAGTTGGCTCTTCAAAAATAAAACACAATTGCAAAAAAGAAAGAACGCTTGCAGGAAAGTAAATTGCAGGAAAGTAAACAAACTGAGAAAAGTAAACAAACTAAGAAAAGTAAGCAAACTTGCAAAAAAAGTAAACACTCTTGCAGAAAGGGAACAACAAGGCTTTGGAGTGATCCATTAAAATGGATGCGCAAGTTCTTACCTCTTGTCTCAAAGTTTCTCCTCCCCCTTGTTGTGTAATTAGAGGCAACCTACCTACCTACGCTCTAATCCCTTTAGCACCTCCCTGGTAATGACGCCAAAAATGTGGAGTAAAATATATGCTATCTAATTTGACATTAAATTGTCAACCCAGGGCTCGTAGGCTTCGAGGTTCCAACATTGTATGTGCATGTCTAGAGCTCTAATCTATCCTAGCTTAGCCTAATCTAATTCCAATAAAATCAAATAATGAATAGCAATCTATCACTATGAATAATTAGTCTAAGTAAGGAACTCTTTAAATAAGAAAGCAATCTTTGGATAATCGAATAACAAGTAATCTATCTCTGAAATATTTAATCTATCTATCTCTGAGTGAACAAGTAAGCAATTACTCTATCAAAACTATCTTAAGTGAACTCTATTGTTAAAAAGAACTCACAACTAGTTCTATTTCACAAAGAATAAACATTAATCTACCTAACCAAAGGCAAGAGTGTTATGACAATATTCAAATTTATAAACTCGTAAAATCGTAATTTATAATTTAACGCTTAATTAAAAATTCAAATTCAAATTCATACATAAGATGGCAATAAAAACACTTTGTGTAAACCTACAATTCACGACTAATGCTAATCAGAAATTACAACTCAAATTCATAACTGAGACTTCATTAAAAATCATAGCCTAAGTGAACTAAACTATCATTAAGAATCATATTCACAATCAACTAAAATGCTATTAATAATCATAACTCGAAATCTATTTCTATCCTATTATGTTGAAGCAAAATTGACAAGTGAAACAAACCTACAGAGAGTATTTTCAACTGCAAGTAAGCCTATCTAAATTAATGCGTTGTCAAAACTAAAACTAAAGCAATTTAATCTATCAAAACTACAAGTAAATCTATTTAAATTAGTACTCTGTCAAACTAACAAAATTGAAGCAAAGCTATAAATAAACTCTGTCAAAATTATCAAAACTAAAGGAATTAATCTATCAAGACTTTAAATAAACCTATCTGAATTAGTACTCTGCAGAGTAATCTATAGCTAGGAAGAAAAAGACATAACACTGTAATTAAAAATCCCTACAACCTACAAAAAAATATAATTATTAACACATAGCCATGGACGTCCTTCTATTATATACATAGTTCAAAAAGCAATCTGCAATGTACAGGAAGATGGATTAGAAAAGCAATCTGTAATTAAAACATACACACAACAAGCAATTGCAATTGAGAAATTCATACAATAAAGAGATAATTTCAAAATCTAAGTAAGACAATTAGATAACTGTAAATATGTAATGATGGAAACAATCCCCAGACCATTGGTTCCCCCCCCAACAGGTCATGGCTACTCTTGAACAACAAAACACAGGCATAACTCAATGCAATTCTGTCATTAATTAAAAAGTGAAGTCTGGAACACAAGTTGCAGAGAAATGTTTGAATTACACAATAAAATTCTCATTTTAAATTATGTCTGTGGTCGTGCCATTGATAGTCGTATTTATAGATAAATTACAGCTTGAGAGGTCGACCACTGGAAGGGTCGACCTCCTCTAAAAATGGAAAACTCATTAAATGATCTTATAACAATGACATCTTCTAGAAAATTCTTGAACCACTCAACGATCACCATAATTGCCCAATCTGAGGTGTGTTAAGCTTTGTAGTTGAAGGCCACAAGGGGGCATGAAACCCAGATCTTTGATTTGTCCACCACAGGTCACCAATGTGCTAACCGCCAACTTCTCTGTGCTTTGAGTGCCAGATGGAGTGTTGGATGGAGTGTCGGATTTTGAATTGAAAAGCACAAACTTCTCTCAATCCATCTAGAATTTCAAGAAACGGCATGGGTGGTACCTAATTGGGAATATTATGCACAAAACCCACTCCCATATTTTTCTGATTCCACTTCATCTGCCCACAAATTAATCTTGAAGTTCGCTTCCTGTAACAGTGTTAGAAGAAGGTCTAGATGGAGGATCATATCACAATTTCGACCTGTTGCAAGCAAACCAGAACGTTTGATCTTTATAAACATTAAAATGAACTGAATTGATCTCAAAATCATTACAAAAACACAAATTATACATACCTGATGCGAATCCATTATAAATTGATATATAAACCTTTGAAACTCTTTAAAAATGGCTAATATGAAGCATATCATATGTAATATCGATGCAAAAAGGATTTGATCATCACAAAAAAACAGTCAAAATACGAACCCAACACTAGCAAATTCAAATTTCTTGTGATTGTGATTAGACATAGGCAGTTTTACCCTTGAGGGGGGAGGTATATCTCTGAGCTAGGGTGGATTTTCTTAGTTGTCTTTCTGTCTCAAAGGATACTATTTTATTCCTAGGTTCAAGATGTGTTGGGTATGTGTTATATTCTTTGCATGAGTCATAGTGTCACGTGTCACGTTTCTGCCTCAGGAAACATGTCAAATACCTCAGGAAATGTGTCACATATTTAGGTGGTTTTTCGACACATGGTTTTTGCCAATGTTTTTCTATTTCCAGTTAAGGAATTAGGGTTGTGGGCTAATCCAGGTCATTGGGTTAGGGTTTTGGATGTCGTTGGCTCCTATATGCATATTGTATTGTAAACAATGTATCACATATGAATGAATATAGAATATGTTGGTTTTTCCGGTTTGGGTTTCCATGGGAAAAATCTCTGTGTAATGTTTGTATTTGCCATTGTATCTTTTTTGTTCTTTTACTGAATATCTGTTTGCAGTAGATATTGTACCAAAATATCTACTGCAAATAAATATTCAATAAATGAGACATAGTACACAGAAGACATACATAGTACACAGATTTTCCCAATGATGGATGTGAAGACACCATTCCTACATGGGGATTTGGAAGAAGAAATCTATATGAAGCAACCAGAAGGTTATGTTGTGAAGGGAAAGAAGGAGCTGGTATGCAAGTTGAAAAAGTCCCTGTATGGTTTAAAACAATCACCAAGGATGTGGTATCAAAAAAATTTGATACTTATATGTTGGGACTTGGCTTCACAAGAAGCAAAGAGGATCATTGTGTGTATTTTAAATTAATTGGTGATCATTTGATTTATTTGGTATTGTATGTGGATGACATGTTGTTGATAGAAAACAACAAGGAGATTATCCAGGATGTGAAAATTCATTTGTCCTATAAATTTGACATGAAGGATCTCGGTGATTCAAAATTCATTTTGGGCATGGAAATTAAAAGAGATTGGAAAAGGAGGAAACTCTGGTTAAATTAGAGAAAAATTGTCGAACCAATATTGCATAGGTTTAATATGCAGGAATGTAAAGTACTGGTCAAGGTTCCTATTCCTGTCAGTGTAAAGTTATCTACAGATCTGTGTCCCAAGACACATGAAGAGGAGGAGGACATGTCTTGTGTTCCATATGTGAGTGCAGTTGGTAGATTGATGTATGCAATGGTCTGTACTAGACTAGACATTACACATGCAGTGCGAGTTTTGAGCAGGTATATGTCAAAACTAGGGAAGGAGCATTAATCAACAGTAAAAAGGGTTTTTATGTATTTACGTGGCACTGCTAGCTATGGATTGTTCTACGAAGGAATATCGGGATTGGATAGAGTGGTGGATATACATGTCTTTGTGGATGTAGACTGGGCTGGAGATCTGGATCGTAGGAGATCTACAAGTGGGTATGTGTTTAACCTATTTGGAGGAGCAATAAGTTGGATGAGCAAAAGACAGGTTGTAGTGTCACTTTCAACTATAGAAGATGAATACATGGCAGTCACTCATGCAAGTAAGGAAGCAATATGGTTACAAAGATTGTGTTCAGGTATTGGGTTGGTACATCAAGCTAGAAGGATAGATTGTGATAATCAGAGTCTGGCAAAGAACCCAACTCATCATTCAAAGACAAAGCATATTGATATTCAATATCACTTTTTGAGATACATGGTTGAATAAAAGAAAGTATTGTTGATGAAGGTGGACACTTTGAAGAATTTTGCATATTCATTAACAAAATCTGTGAGCATTGAGAAGTTCTCTTGGTGTAGAGGATCCATGGGAATTGTTGCCCTAGATTGTTGACTATGTAACCCTGCAATCCCCTGTATGCAAACAAAAAAACAATTGGGAGAATGTTAGGTATGTGTTATATTCTTTGCATGGAAATTTTTCTACCTTGGGAAACGTGTCATGTGCCTCGGGAAATGTGTCACATATTTAGGTGGTTTTTCAGCATATGGTTTTTGCCGATGGTTTTCTATTTCTGGTTAATGAATTAGGGTTGTGGACTAATCCAGGTCATTGGGTTAGGGTTTTGGATGCCGCTAGCTCCTATATGTATATTGTATTGTAAACAATGTATCACATATGAATGAATATAGAATATGTTGGTTTTCCCAGTTTCGGTTTCCATGGGGGAAATCTCTATGTAATGTTTGTATTTTCCATTGTATCTTTTCTATTCTTTTAATGGATATCTGTTTGTAGTAGATATTGTACATGGTTAGAATTTACAAGATGAGCTATCTTGGCTTTGCTATTTTCAGATTTGGATCTGTTGAATCCTTTTATGAGCATCAGTATTTCTTTGTTAAATTTTACTCAGTGGAGTCGCCAAGTGAAAGATGGCAGTATGTTTGTGTATGATATTTTTTCACCATCAAAGGTCAGAGCTAATCAATGCCATTCTCCTAGGGAAAGATATTTCGTTACTTCATTCCCCGACAATGACACCAGAAGATGTTGGTCCTAAAGTTTTCACCTGATTGCTAAAGGGTAAATCTAGGCCATCTCAAGTTTGTAATGATTGTTTTTTTACAAGTAGGTTTTGTTGGTAATCTTAAGGATAGGTTTTGAAAAGATAGTACTCTGGTTGGATAGGCCACACAATATAAAATTAGGTTCTCCTTTGCTAATGGTATGGGTGTTAAATGACAACTGAGGGTATGGGAGGACAAACACAGACAACGAAAACAAGTAATGCAATGAATCACTTGCTCCATGAAAACTAAGACTTAAAATAATATCTCAAGAGTTAGACAAATATCTAGATGCAAATCATTCAACAGATTTCAAAATAGTGGATATTTCACTGAACAATAGCTGTATAACATGTTGCATAATCAATAAGAGATAGACTATAATAGTAGCTGAAAGAATAAGGAAATGTACATTGCACACATCACAAAATATGCATTCAAGATAAGAATAAACACATAAAAAATTGAGTAAAGAACACAACTATCATCAACATATATTCACTAGGTAGAGCACTTTACAATTAACTGAGCAGGCCCGATTCTTCTACTGCTTCTTATTTTATTCCAAAAACTCCCAACCCCTAAAACATACAAAGACTGTATATTTAACAGAGTTGCAAAGGTTCTCGTCCATATGGGATTGAGACCTAACTCTAGTTAACTAATTGTAGAACAAATTATTAACTTAAATAAAACATTGCATGGAGTACAACAATGTGTGCTTCACACTGGACTTAATCAAAAAGAGTTGTTCTTATCACACACAGAAGACCACTTATTAATTCAACCTAAAGCATTATGGAACTGAACAACTAAAATTGCTATTGTCTCTGAGACTGAACTGATGCATAAGCTGGATGAACTATAATTGGCAAAAACATTAGGAGTGATTGAACAAGGTTATGTGTTGAGTAATGGCATGCCTACAAGCTATTTGAGGCCTCTGGAGGATAATTGTTTGTCCTTATAGATCTTTTCATTATATTCTCAAGGAAGAGGTAGTCTTCATAAGTGTTCCAGAACCAACGATCCTCGACCTGGGATGATCTCCATTCTCTCTGTCTGTAACAAAGATTTCGGTGACTAAGCACATTCCATTTTGACATGTTAGTTACCATATGTGCCTGGACAACTTCACTATTGTCGGCCAATCGATCATTGGGGAAGACATGACTGGTTGTGAGCAGGAGGACGTGGAGGTAATTGACCAATAGGGGATGACATGAGAGGGTTTTTATTACGTGGAGGTGAGTGGAGGTGATGTGGTGACCTGATGTCATACAAGCACATGATTTTGGGAGTTTTCGAGGGTGGTTTGGGACCACATCACATTTGGTCCCAAAATCCCTTCCAAGCTGCCACGTAGCTCTCCCGTGATACCATGGTTTATATTTCATCCCACTCAAGGATTTTAATGCCTGAGCATGTTGCGGTGCCGAAATGAACTGTGGCCATTGATATGGTCACGATATGTGATCTAGGCAAAAGTTTTATAGTTGGCATGTGGTGAGAGGAGGATTAGATGCAGAGAGTTGGACGATATTGGGTGTTGGAAGATGGGTGCAATGTAATGAAAGGCGAGAGAGATACGCAGGTGGTGACGGAAGTGTGTGTGGAGGACAAGTGTCGAGTGGTGAGAGGAGAGAAAGTAGTGAGTGGAGGTGATGCGGTGACCTGATGTCATATAAGCATGTTATTTTGGGATTTCAGGCTTCATTCCTTTTCAATGCCTGGTTCTTACAATCCTTTGGAGTGTCGTATTTCCAAAGTGTGAGATCTGCCTCCACATGGCCTCTGGATCTGGACGGTCCAAATTCACTTCGGGAGTTCGAGCTTCAGGATTTTATGAATGTTGTACTTGGAAATCTCCTGGAGACATGGCAGGCTCTCGGGACTTATGTCTGATCTTTAATCCTTGCCTGACTTCTACGCTCCAAATGCACGGAAACCATCGATCTGGGTGGTCTGTTGGATCTTCACCGTTGCAATTTTAATTTGTCTGATCCTACCATCTGAGCCCAAAATGGAATGTTATGAATGTTTCATTTTCTCATGATTTTTCCCTATGCATACAACATACTCGACCGACCTGTTGTAAGCTCAATTAAAGGAAAACAAGATGGCAGGTAATTCGAACCAAATCACAATATGTGTTTATCCTTAAAAAAAAACAGAGAAACTCTGTGCAAAGAATCAGTCAAGCAAGCCAACAAAGAAAACCAAGTTATTGAACATATGGGGAACCGACTTTATCAACCAGAAGAGAAACAATTTGATAAAGTCATAGGAAATGAGAGAGGAGAGGCAGGGGTGTAGACCTAGGTTACAACAACCCTATACCTACTTGAGGTTCTAGATCTCTCTAATAGTGACATGATATATTGGTGTTTAATTTTTCTTTTTCTAAAGTCTTATATTCAACCCCCATCCTATTTCCCAAACCCAAAGGTCCCTCCATAAGAATATTCCCTTTTTACAAAAATATTTTTCTTGGAGCTTTGGAAGTTCTGATAAACATTGGCCTTGCAAATTTCTGCCTCAGATTTGGTGGAAAGGGAGACCCCACCCTATTTTGTTTCATGAAAAAGCACCAAGAAATCCATTTCACTACATATTTCGAACTTCCCATATTCTTTTAATGTTAAAGGATTCTTGAATTTTGAATAAATGAGGGGTTAAGATGATTTCACATAAATTAAAGTATCTATGGAGCCTATTGATGGGATCTTGAATTAGTTTGTTGTATAACTAGTTCCCATAGGACCTTACAGTTTGTCTATTGGTTGGTCGAATACCTACTAAACTAAACTATTTTGTAGCTAATGATGATGTGTTGATGAATAGATTGTAATAATCTATTTTGGTTGCATTTCATGATATTGTTTTGTGTAAATTATTGAGTTTTCCTATTATTGAAGAGTATGGGTTTGTGATATGATTGTTGATGATTTATTCCCCATAGATTTAACTACTATGGCTGTGGGAAAATGTAAATCGTTTATTTTTCATCTTCGATCTTTCCATTGACATATATCCTAGATATAGCAAGGAGAAGGACAACCCTACATGCTCTCATCAATGTTATGGAGAAGGGAATGCTTTGCTAGAAAAGAATTAGGGAATCAATCAATTGACACAACAACCCTAGAAAAGTAGTAATCGAAGCTATAGATACCATTGATACTAAGTGGGGAGTCATTCAGTATTAAGTACAATTTATCACTTCTATAACTTTACTTTCCAATCAAATAATATATCCAATAAAGAGCAAAAGAAGAGATACACAATACACAATATATATAAGTGAAAATCCACTGAATGTTTTCTTATGTAATAAAAGATTTTATTCAAAGGAAGCTACAACTTCCAAGTTTTCCATCTCCAAATGGAAGGAGGCTCCAACCCCCTAATTTACGGGCTACAACCTGAAGGAAGCTCCAACTCCCTATATTCTCTGGCACCAACTGTAAGGAGGCTAAAACCCCCTTTCCTTTCCCCTTCCTTCCACCCTTGAATATAAATGATAGAATCAACTTTTGTTGTCACTATCATTGATACATCATCATCATCATCAAATTGGTTCCACATATACTGTCACTGTCACTGTCATTGTCACTATCATTGATACACCATCATCATCAAACTGGGTCCACTAAGAAACTGTGTCCACTTAGAGAACCTAGGTCCACACATAAACCCCAACAACCACATAGAACCTTGTGGAAAGAATCAACCTTCCATACTATAGAAAACCCATAGCAACATAGATGATTTTAGGGGATAAATTTTGAAAATGGGCTAATTTTCCATGGTTTTCCCAAAAAACGATTTGCCAATTTCCATTTTTTCTAAAAATGATTCGCCCAAATTCCATAGAATAAAATTATTTTACCTTAAAAATCACCAAAAATTTATAGAAAGTATATAAAATTATTAGAAATTTGAATATTTTTAAAAAACTATCGCCAAACATTTTACATTTTGCATATTAAGGACTAGTAATATTAGCCCATGTTTCTACATTTTAATCTAAATTTCCATCCTTAAATTCATCCCTGCATAGCAATGATCAAAACATCACCATAAGACTAGAAAATATCCTTCATAAGATCTCTTTATCCTCCCAAATCCTTCACTGCCAAACTTGTGCTAAGATATCACAAACTTGGATACTCTAAAAATGCGAAAATCCACCCTGTATTTATAGTAGTTGTATCCCTATATTTATTTTCTAGGCCGACCTAGTTGAACCGTCCTCAATTTTTTGGTTGGGTTGTTGAACGAAAAAAATCATATCTCCTCATTCCTAGGGAGTTAGAGGGACTTCCATATACTGTTGGAAAGGTATCAGAATAAAATTCACAACCATGTAACTTTTTATTCCATTTGAGTTATTTATTTAGGGTGAAAATTCCCTCAAATATAGGGTATCCAAATCTTTCAACAATCTTCATCTTGCAATATTGATCTTGGACATCAATACAATTCGTCACTTGACTGCTCCTTCTAGGGTTGACATCAATGAAAACCAATTTCCAACAAATAAATTTTCCCTAATGCCCCAACTTGAGGAAAAGGGAGATGGTTTTGCACTCTATGACAACCCAATTAAAGCATATCACTAATGAAGGGACTAGCACCATGAGTTCTCTAGTAGGCCTATCACCTTGGGTCGAGAATGAGGGAGATATTCACACAATCCAAATCATCCATTTAATGTATTAGATTAAGAGAAATAATGGTTCCATGGATCCTCAAAGAATATCTTTGTTTCTACACCAAAAATAGATCATGCACCCCAAGATCCCATTCCCCAACGAACCACCCTAACTAATGAAGGAGGAACTAGCATTTTTGGGGGTAAGGCTATTGGTTCATAGTCTGAACTCCTCAATAGGGATCCAAGTATTTCTTAGTATAAATATTCCCACCTGCAAATCTATTAGGATGGACAATTATATGTTTGAGTTTTCTTATAGCTAGAGTTGAAAGAGCTGCATATTAGAGTTTGTAATTTTGAATATTTTTTTATGAAATAAAAAGACTATCACTCTCTTGAGTTAATTCAAGTTGTAAAATAAGGGGTTTACCAGTCCTCTTGAGGAAGGGCCTTCTCGGAGAGGTTGTTGGTGAATTTACCTTCATATTTTTTGTGCATTGCATATAGTTTATATTGTTAATGTTTTTGTTTTCTATAGCTACAAAATTTATGTTATTTATGATAATATGATTTATTCCTCTGATGATATGACATAAACCTATGGTTGGAAGAGGATATGTTGTTTGATTAAGTACATTGTAGAATAGGTTTATATTCCAACATTTGAATTTACCTATCAATTTCCATTTCCTTTTTGTATCGTCAATAATGTACATTACACTTTACTTTCAACAATAAAGTTTAATTCTGAAGGAGATAAGTAGTTCTATAGCATCAAAAAGTTATCCCTAATACATTCCTTGTCTGAAATAATCATGTTATAGAGTTATGGTTCTTTGTTGTAGGTAGCATCGTATTAATCATATAGTTTCATTCCCTAAAAAGAAAAAGATATATAATTCATTCAATTGCTCATTTCTACACTTGATGATCGCATAAACTTTACAAAGTACTTCATAACTCTATGATTCCCCTGGTTGATAATTTAAGTGCGATTACTCAAGATTAAGTAAAAAATATTTCTGCAATACTTGAGCTCACCACATTTTGGTGTTGTTGTTGAGGAAGTACTAAAATGTTTAAGGAAGAAAGAACTATTAAATGAGGATTCCATTGTGAAATGGACAAGAAAGAAAAAAGCTTGAGAGTTTCCTTTTAGAAAGTGGTCTTCTTGTATGTATTCAATAGATTTTTTTCAAGATGAATGTATCCATCTCAATAGGGATAAATTAAGAAAAAAATTTCCTTTATTTTATAATCAAAGTGAAAGACCAATAGGAAGTGAAAGGAAAGAAAAATAATGCATCCCTGAGTTATTAATTATTGAAGATAGTCCAAAACAAATCTTTGAACAAAGTGTTGAAGTATTTGGGGATTTGGAAACTTCTTCATTTTCATATTTGTATCTACTCACTATGGTTGATGAAAGAGAAAAGGTAAGGGCGGAAGGAAGAAATGAATAAGAGAAAGAGATTTTTGAGTTTCCTATTCTGGGAACAGAGGAGCAAGTAAGAATGAAAAACATAAATCTAGAAACTCTTCCCCATTTTCATGGGATGATCACTTAGGACCCAAAAAATTTCCTCTTTAAATTTGAAGTATGCTCTAGGACTTATTAATACAAGAATTATTCCCAATAGATGAGAACATTCCCCTCTACATTGAAGGAAACATCTGTCAGATGGTTCATGGTTCTAGATGGACATGGTATTCAGACATGTGAAACAATGAAGGATCATTTTACAAAGAAACATGGAGAATATTGCAAATCTAGAGATTCAAGAGATGAAATGTTAGAAATGAATCAACATGAATAATTAGAGGACTATGTTGACAAATTCCACTTTAGTTACAGGAGATCTACCAATTGTACAATTGATAAATATTCTCTAAAGACAATTTTCTTGAGAGGGGTAAGATATGAATGTATGAAGGCTTTAAATTTGATCACATTTGGAGATATTTCCAAATGCACTTATTATGAGATAAGAAATGTTTGCAAAAACTACTCAAGAGTTTCTACTAAAAAGGGTAAAGGAATTAGAGGAACTGTAGTACAAACCCTCATGTACACAACTAGATTAACAAAAGTAGAAATTGAAAATTTGATGAAGGATATGAAGATAAATATTTTACATTTATAGGTAGTTCAATTTGATACAATCCAATTAAAGAAGAAGAAATATGAAGATAAAAAGATTTGGTAGAATTTTCCCAAAATGCACAAGAAAATGTGTTTTTCATGAATGCCCACTAAACATCATATAAGTCTACAACATTTTCAAAGACAATAGTTTCCAAGTTTGAAGGTGATGTATGAGGGAGAAGATCAGAATGTGGAGAAAGTTTTCTTCATCAACTAGTGAAGGAAAAGACTACCACACATGACTCAAGGTATTCCATATGAACTCCATCAAAATTTTGATTCTTCTTGGACTACTCAATTTAATTCCCCTACAAACCAATATTCTTTCCCTTAGCCAAATCCATTTCCACCCCATTAGTAATGGAAATATCCAACTTTTCAAAATCAATAGCCACCTTTATTTCCTTATCAATAGCCCCAATAAAGTCAATGGTTTTGTTGACAGTAACATTGGAAACCTCACCAAAACTAGCAACCAACTTCTCAACAACAAGCATTTCTACCACCTCCTCAACCAATAATTAATTTGTGGCATCCTATACCTCCTCAGCTACCTACTCAACATGCACCAAAAATAAAAAATAATAAACATATATGTAGTTATGTAGTTATGAGATGGTAATGCATCATACCTACTTTGTAGAGTCTTTATATTGTGATGAATTCCAACTCTACTGAGGGAAATTGGTGACAAAACCATTTCCACCAATTGTTACTAAACCTGCTAATGAGGAACAACTACAGAATCCTAAAAATCTAGAAACACAACAATCCACTCCTTAGCGTGAAACAAAAAATATAGAGGACATACCACCATTTCTAAAGATATTAAACCAATTTAAATCCCTAATCCAACCAAAATTGACTTTATGGGGGTTCTCAAGAACTTATGTGTCAAAATACCCTTAATTCAAGCCATTAAGGAAGTTCCAATTTATAGAAAATATATTAGATAATTGTTCTTAAAGAAACCTTTAAGAAAAAGGAAAGATACACAAACCATCCATGTCATAGGAAAAATTCATGATCTTATGCTTGGAAAGGTGTTTGTCCCTAAATATTCTAATCCAGAAAGCCCTAGAGTGAATATTCACATTGCTAATAAATTGATAACAAATGATTTGATTGACCTAGTAGCAACCATAAATGCTCTAGAAATGTTGGAACTTCAAGGAATTTTAAGAAAACCACCTATTTTTATTCAAATGGATAATAGGTCCATTGTCAAGCCAAAAGGGATGCTATATGGAATTATTGTCTCTATAGACTCTTGGGAGTATCCAATAGATTTTATGGTCTTGCAAACAAAATCAAGATTGGGAGGTTATCATTTAATTATGGTAAGGATTTGGTTGGAAAATGTTGATGCTTATTGCTTATATTGGATGTAAATCAAGGGACATGACCATTTCTAATGGACATAATCATAAACAATTGGAATTGTATCCCCTATCAAAACCCTTCCTAGAAGCCACAAAACCAATATGGATTGACGATGAGGAAAATAACACATTCTATGAAGACTCAACCATAAATAGGTACCTAATCAAATCCAATTCAAATAATTGTATATGCTTAATTGATGTTCCTACTACATCACTGTCCAATCCATCAACCATGGAAATATAAGTTTCCCTTGGTAAAACTATGAATATCAATAACCAACTAAGCCCTCTTCAATAGAAAAAAGCTAACAAATCTCATACAAAAGAATAACACATCATTTGCATGGAAATATAAATATATGATAGGTATTGACCCAACTATTTGTAAAAATCATATCTAGATCATGCATATCCTATTAGGCAACCTCAACATCGAATGAATCCAACCCTCAAACACATTGTTAAAATAGAATTGCAAAAATTATTAGATGTTGATTTCATCTACCCCATATCAGATAGCCAATGGGTTTTACTACTTTTTATAGTGCCCAATAAGGGAGGGAAATGGTGGGTGTGCGCATACTATAAGGAACTTAATAAGGAAACCAGGAAGGACCAATTTCCTCTACCATTCATTGATAAAGTATTGAGTACCCTATCCAAGAAAAAAATATTTCTTCTTCCTAGATGGTTTTAGTGGATGTAACCAATACATATTTCCCTATAGGACCAAGATAAGGTCACCTTCACATGTCCATTAGGTACCTTTTCCTATAAAGTCTTACCTTTTTGTCTATGAAATGCCCCAACCACATTTCAAAGAGTTGTCCTCGACATATTTTCAAACTTAATCCATCAGAGTGTAGAGGTATATATTTTAACTTCACATTATATGGGGACAATTATGAGGAATCCTTAACCAACCTGGAAATAATGCTACAGAGATGCAAGGAAATGAGTATATCCCTTCGCCATGAGAAATTATTCATGCTAATAAATGTCAAAGGTAAAATATTAGGAAATCAAGTTTCAGTTGTAGGTGTCAAAGTAGACAATGTTAAAACTTACGTCATTCCAGAGTTACTAACCCCTACAAAAAAATGTGATGTCCAAAGCTTCATTGGCCGTGATGGATATTATAGAATATTCATTCATAATTTATCACTAGTGTTTCCCCATTATATGTCTTCCTCGTGAAGGATGTTGAATTCCTATGGACTCCAAAATGTTAGAAAACATTTGACACTTTAAAAAATAAGCTAATATCAACCTCTATGTTGAAAGGAGCAAACTAGAAACTCCATTTTAATATCCATATAAATGCTTCAGAGAAGGCCTTAGGTGTTGTCATAGGATAGAATGAATATGAAAAAAAGTGTTTTTGTAACACCCTGTTTCCCCCAGATTGTAAATATAACTGAACTGGCCAAGGACTATGGAAAAACTCATAAGTATGAATATGTGTTGTAAATGGACCTGCAGGAAGAGGTCAATGAATGTAAATGATAGTTTGAATTTATTGCAGAACTGCTGAGAGGGGATGTGTGGAAAAGAGACCACGATGGTGGTGGAGGGCACCTTGAAAAAGGGGCATTAACTTCCACTGAGAATTTAATACCGTATTTGGACTCCACTGGCTCGGAGAACCAAAAGCAGCTCGCTGGCCCTGAAAATT
>CBVK0100981542.1:0-16554 GCA_900067695.1 Picea abies
ACCCCCGTTTGATGTTGGTGTCTTTCCGGCGATCCAGACAACTTCGATAGAAATATCTCAGGTAGTCTTCAAATATGTGTTTTTAGTATGCTCTCTTTCTCAATGTGCCCGAAGGTGAGATATCACTTGGTCATGGAAGAAACCAAATAGTCTTGAAATATGTGTTTTGTTGGTCTTTTTTCCATATCATATAATTTATGCTTAATTCAGGGTTTATTCCATGACCAAATGATATCTCACCTTCAAGCACATTGAGGAAGAGATCAAACTTGAATATAAAAGGAGAATATGTTTGTCTTTGGAAGAAATTGATACATATTGCAGCTTCTAATTGGTATATATACTCTGATTCTGAGCTTGTTGTGACTGACTAGTTTTATGCTTGTTGTATGTGCTTGGAAATAAAGATCTTCGATGGCATGGATGATGATCGGAGTATCTTATTCTTGGCCTGCTTTCTTAATATTTTTTGTTGTTGGATTTCATAATACATGTTCTATTTTGTGTCTGAAGCAATGTTGTTTTACTACTGAAGGCACTAGTTTTATTTGTTATTATTTATGACTTGTGATCATCAATGACATTGTTTTCTATAATCGATACAGATCTTCGTGTTACTGAAAAGACTGAGAACGCATAATATAATGATGACGTTGATGAAAAACATTATACAGTAGAATGACCCCATAAAGTAAACCTATCATCTTACTAAAGTAATATGACAAGGGATAGAAGTCCTTGTGGCAAGCAAGAAACAGACAAAGAGAGAGGGGGGGGGGGGGGGGGGTGTGGGGTTTGAAAAGGGATGCTCAAATTCACGCTGGCAGGGATTTCCAGGGCCATAGGATGAGTATCTCAAATCATATAAATACCAGTGTTGGCCCTAGGAGACCTCCAATAACTTCATAATGTAAGCGACATCGAGACATTGTAATAAAACTAGGATGTAAAAGCTAAATTGAAGATGAATTTGTGGATTATAAATTTATGGATAGTCCATGTCAACAGAACATTCCTTTCTTTTTGCAATCTTTTCTAAAAAATATGAGGAGAAATTTATGTACTTGCTAGCTATGTTGGATGGAGCATATAGAAATTTATAAACTTGCTAGCTATGGAGCTTTTGTGTATTTGTACAACATAAGTCAAATTCTGTAGACATGCATCTGTTAAATTGAAGTTTGAAGCAGCAAAAAGGCAGCTTCAGGAAGGATATCAACGAATAGAAAATGGTTTGTATTCTGTTGTTGGAATGTATTTTTATTTTAAAATTTGTTCCTGCAATAGTGTTAAATTATGAAGTGGATATTAGCTCATGAACTTCGTAACTAATGTTATGGTGATGCTTTTTGCAGCCAAGAAGTAGCATACAGTTCAAATAATGGAATTGCAAGACCTACCTAAACAGGGCCCTAAACTGTTTCATGGTAGGCCAATGTCACAACTTCATTGCCAATGGATGAATAACCGAAGATAGTGACACCATATTGTAAGGTAAAGTAGTCAAGAGGCAGCTACAAGACTCTGAAAATCTCTGATGAGGAGGAAGTAACCAGCCAATGGGCTGGCCTAATTCCATTGTATAGTTTCTAGTTGAGATGGATCTATTGGAAAATTAATTCTAGATTGGCTAGAACTTTGAAATTTCACAAGTTCAGAGATTGAGATGACAAAACTAAGTTGTTTTTGGGATTATTTCCTCTCCCATTTTTGATGATTTGAAGTCTCAGTCCTATGTGGCCAGCCTGAGAGTATGGCACATCATAATGCAAGGAAGAAGAACAAAAAATTCATTTCATGTTTTGATGTGCTGCTTGTATCCAGATAGACGACATTGGAATCTTTGGCAAAGTTTTGGATCTCTTTGGTTTCATTGCTTGACAAGCTCTAGATATTTCCAAAATGACTTTCTAATTAAAATTGAAGGTCACATTTACACCGACTTTAATGTATTACATGGAAACCTAGATCAGGTAGTGTTTCTGGGTTTGCAAGAGTGTCTTTGATCCTGAAGACCTCTCTAAGAAATTGGGATTCATCCTCAATCTCCTTGGTGAGGGTTTAGGCCTCATCATAGTTGTAATTGCTAACCCTATTCCCATCTGTCCCACAAGTACTATTGGTTACCTTGTCATTGTCTTTATCATGGAAGCTCTTGATACCCTCCTTGTCATCCTCATTATCAATAATGTCATCATGGAGTTCAGCCGAAGTAATAGGATCACACTCACAACACCTGAGAAATCTAGATGAATCCTCTGTGCAACCCTATCTCTCCTAAATTTAGTTGGGAAGTTAGAGGTTGCAACCAAAATTTCATACTCAATCAGACTGCATATATCAGTGCATGTGCCTGCACTTTTGAAAACTTTCTCCATTTCTCCAGACTCCATTTTTAGAACTCCTGGAATCCTGATCGTATTCCACAGAAGTTCTTGATCAATCAAGAAACTTAAAATCCACAACAAACAACATTTCTTGTTAGATCAAGCCATGGATATGAATGGATAGAGCCCTTGTTGGATGATCAAATGCAGCTGTTCAAACCACTGAATTTGCCTTTTTCTCCAAAACCAAAATTGTGCCTTGAATTACCCTAAATTTGCCCAGATAACACAGTGAGAAGTTGTAGTGTATTATATGCTTACATGACATGGATTGATGCATCCACGGTTATTAGATTTCCTTTTTATAGGACGCCTTTTTTTTGTTTAACTATAGATCACATAGTTTTGACAAGGCTCCCTCAATTTTTTTACCGAAACTCTTATCTTGGCTATTGAGATTAAAATGCTATTTGCAATGAGTGATATTGAAATGTTTACTGCATTAATGAAAAGATGTTTAAGTCCATCTTATTAGTCGCTGGTAGTTTTAGGAAGGTTCATTGAAATGTCATAAAATGCAAGTATCTTCAACCAAGTAAGGTTTACTGGTATTCATACTTCTCAATCTGATCAATCTTTTTTCCATGGATGATAATTTTTTTATTTTAACCAAAATGGATATTTGTATTGAAAGGGAGCTGCAGCCAAAATAAACAACAAGATAATACATAATATGTCCAAAAAATCCCAAATATAACTTTAGATGTTGTACAGAAAAAAACAAAACAGAGTGACAACATTCAGCTAATCATCTTTGGAACAAAGCCAATTACTCAGCTAGAGGAACCAAGCTAATTGACCTTTGTTTTTGAAGTCTCTTCCCATGATGCCTATGCTTACTGTGCTTCTAGAACTACTAATGGTTCCTAATTCTGCTCAACTAATATCAACCCCAACCCCAACTCGACAGGGACTACGCTGCCATGCAACATTTGTTTATTATAGCCTCCAATTATTTGAACATATTAAACACATGTGTGGAAGATAAAGGACTGGACAATGATAAGGAAAGAAAAAAGGAACAAGGGACATAAGTATGATTTAGTTTTTATTTTTTCTAAATGATTTAGTCTTGATATTTAATATTTTAATGCTTTTAAATTATGTTATATTCCAAATTATTCGTATTTCAAAGCAATGGATTTTCCCCTTGTTTGAATATTATCCTTTACATGGATGTCATCCTAATGGTAGACACACACACACACACACACACACACACACATATATATATATATATAAACATGTCAAGTTGGAAACCCTATAATTTATTGAACCCAACCTTGAATTTTGAAATCATGGTCCACTAATTGGAAATTTTTTGACCATTGTTCTAACATGGAAAAGTGTGAAAGTTGAGTTGTCGTCTTAGTCTTGGTCAATTACCATGGATATCATAAAATATGTGCATTCAATTTAATTTCTCTAATTTTTCTATTTTTTGACTTTATATTGATAGGGATGGCCAATCCACCCCTGGTGGATGGTGTGTAGGGAGTTGAGAAAAATGGAGAGATACTTGTGCAATTGGAGGATATCTTGTAGTTTTCAAACTGGATCCAGGTGACAAAAGACTAGAAAGGTTACTAATGAAATTATTAGCACCTAAATACTTTAATGCTAAACAATGTGTATGGCCTTTAGATACTTGTGATACCTTGTGACACATGAAATTATTCTAGCCAAAAATGTGAAACACAAATATATCCTCTAATGTTGTCATATATATTGCGCTTATTGATTGTTTCAGTAAGGGAGGAAAGTTAGATGAGGCTAGGAAGTTCTTCCACTTGAAGTTCTTCCACAAAACCATCAAGTTGCAAAATGGATCATTTGAACATCAGGTTGTGGGTCATCATTGTTGTTTGGGGTTTTCCTCCAACCAGTTCCAGTAGAAAACATCTGTAATGATTGTTTTTATTCATCGTTGCTAGGTCGGGTGGATTTTCAAATTTCATCCTTAGATATTGAAAGTATCCTCCAATATTAATATGAATGGCACTATTTAGAAGGCATTCACTTTGTATTATATAAGGAGATATTACAAGGATATATGCATGCATTTTCTCTTAATATTGATGGGCATGGTCATTTGAAGATAATGCATGTTGTAGATTGTAGAGATTACTACCATGTATTTAGGGACCTGTGCTAGGATTCTAAGAGATGTTAGGTAGGGTTGTTGAAAAGTAGTTTCAGTAGTATATTTTCTTTTGGTA
The DNA here is from genome assembly GCA_900067695.1 of Picea abies. Taxonomy (NCBI): domain Eukaryota; kingdom Viridiplantae; phylum Streptophyta; class Pinopsida; order Pinales; family Pinaceae; genus Picea; species Picea abies. Next base: position 4,607 of record CBVK0100981542.1, read on the forward strand.
AGTCCATCTGAGAGCATTACATAGGATTCATAAGTGAAAATATTTGGTTTCAAATTGGGTCCTTTAAGTAGAGATCTACAATATGAAAGGGATGGAATTTATTTGTTTTTAGTTTGGGTAAACACTCTTTCCTACCTATGGGGAGCTATGAATCCCATCTACCGATTATCATGGTCCTTCTTCAAAACAAATAGTTGTCAATCTAAGCCAAAGAACATATTGTTTCAGGGCTGATGCACACTAGGGTTTGAACTTGGTTCAATTTACATGGAAGCAACCTATCTCAACCTCTATACCAGAGCCCGATGGACATGTTCAAGGATTGGAATTGATTTTGTGCAACTATATTCTATATTTGTATCTTGTTCGACTTATTTTATTATATTCTTTTAAGAATCTTTTTATTGGCCATTATTGTGATTTTTTTAGTATTCATTGCTTAATAATGCAATTTTGGTTGACTGTACTATGCTAAGGTGTGGGTTTGCATTGTCAAATTTATAACTACTAAGAAATTTGATGCAATGTGTTGATTTTTGTAGAGACATGAAAAATACATTACTACACAAGAATACCCTTTTGATCCTCTCACAAATAAAATTCTAGTGAAGCCTGTAACATTTTTGGATGGTGCTTCCTACAATGTTGTTATATTTGATGGGTTGGCTTTGTTGGTGTTTCTACTGCATAAGCTATATTTGATGGTTCATGGAAATATTTTTTTATTTCCTTTTACTTTGTGGAATGACTTAATCATATTCACCTTTTATTATCTACTATGTTTATTTTATATGTTCTTTGAAAATACTTATTGGTTATTTAGAAATGAAAATGAGGTCTACTTAGCTAAGGGAAGAAAAAAATGGTCTTTGCACTAGGTTCCTATGCATTCATCATAGGAGACCTATTAGCATGAGACCGACATTCCTCTAATGAAATTATAATTTTGATGCCAAGACTAAAATAACATTGCATATAACAAATGGAGGATGAGAGAATGTTTATTGCTCTATCATTCATGAAGTCAAAGTTGAAGAAAAAGATTGAAAAAAAATCATTACATAGTTTTTGCTAATAATGCACATGTTATGGAGAGTTTCATGTAACTAAGAAAGAGGTATGTTTATTGTTGCTTGTATCACATGTAAAAAATAGCTTTCTATATAATTCATGATTATTTATTTCTTCATTATTTTTCTACAACTCAATTTTGGGAGTCACTATGTACTAGGATCCAAGTGACAAATATTGCATGTTATACCTTTAATCTATCTTTTTTTCTAAGGCCTAATCTATGACCAACATTTATTGCAAAGTTATGTGTCCCTTAAGTTTTTTATGAGACGATAAAAATATAAGGGATAAAAGTGACCTCTCTTCCTTGGAAAGGGGTCCTTTTTGGGTACAAATGGATAATTAGAGAGGAAGTCACGCATGGAATGTGACCTGTCAATATTCTTATACTTTTGGAGTTATTGATGGATAAAATTATGTGTGTGCCTATTTAGGAACATCCTTTGATGAACTTGTATGAAGGGTCCTTTCATAATCAATGAATCAATAATAAATAATCCATAATAGAAGTGGTGGAGAAAATATTAATATCGCTTGAGCTTGTCATAAGTGGTGATTAGTATCAACACATATGAACTTTGTGGTGAAATATCATCAAAACTGTAGAGGGATATACAAAGAGTGTACAAAGAAAACCTTGACAAACACAACCCCTGATGCTTGCATGGTTGTCTAGAGGATGGAAAAATTATGTTTCTTTTTCCAAATCTGTAAAATGAGTATATTATAGTTTAATGGATACATTTTCCTATTATTATATATGGTTTTATACTTTATTGAAAAATTCGCCAAGACTTTACAAGGTTTTACAATTAAGTGAAATATTCGCCAATATTTTACAAGATTTTATAACTTGGTGAAAGATTCGCCAAGATTTTACAAGATTATATAATTGAGTAAAAGATTCTCTAAAAAATTATATATACATATTCTATTATTGATAAAATAGCCTTCAATTTTTCCTATGTATAATGAGGATTCACCCAATTATTATACATATAAATTTAGGGGGGGTTCTTAAAATCACCCCTGGCCCCGACAGGTGTTTGGGGGACAACTTTCCTTGATGGGGGTTCAAGGGAGAAGCCCCTGAAGGAAAAATTGCCTTGTAAATGTATAATTTAATTTCATAGTAAATATGGACTGTTCATTATAAGGTCGCAGATCTGACGGTAGAAGTTACGTTAGGTTTTTTTCCCTAAAAGGAAACCCTCTTTTATGAGGAAAATGTGTTGTGGCTATGTATCATTGCGAATATTATATTTTGAGTGAGGAGACTGTGAGAGAAAGAAGAGGAAGTTATGTGGGTGTGTTGTAGGTTGTATCCCTACATTTACTGGATAATAATAAAGGAAGGACCTAGAAATTTCTCTGGTGGGCATAGCCCACATTGGGTGAACTACGTATATATGTTTCTCTATTGTATTTTGTATCTTCTGTGTTTTATTTCCGCATTTGTTTTATTTTATTTCTCCATGATCATGTTTTTCTAACAACTGGTATCAGAGCGAAAGGTAACTCGCAAGAAAAGAGGGTTCCTAGAAAAACTTGTGTTTATTGCATTTGACAAAAATATGATGTTTTTGATACTTTTAAGAAATGGAAAGCTTTGGTTGAGAATGAGACAGGAAAAATGTTAAAGTGTCTCAAATAAAAAAATGGAGGTGAATATTGTAGCAAGGAGTTTGATGATTATTGTTCATACCATGGGATTCGTAGAGAGAAGACAGTTCCAAGAACACCACAACAAAATGGTGTCAGAAAAGATGAATAGGACAATCATGGAGTGTATGAGGAGTATGAGATTGCATGCTAGTTTTCCCTTACATTTATGGGCAGATGCTGTAGATATTGTTGTTTACTTAATAAACATAGGACCTTCAAACTCTTTGGATAGTAGAATTCCATAGGAGGCATGGACAGGTAAAAATGTAAATTATTCTTTTTTGAAGACTGTCGGTTGTGAATCATTTTTCCATATTGATAAAGAAAATAAAAGAAATATTGAGGAAAAATACAAGAAGTGTACCTTTATTGGATACAGTGTTAATGGTTTTGGTTATCGCTTATGGGATTATGAAAACAACAAAATCATTAGGAGTACATATGCCATATTCAATGAGAAGGTCGTGTACAAATATCAATTGTAGGGAAATAAACATGAAAAATAAAAACCAAAATACAGAGTGCTTGATGAGATCACTGAAAAAGAAATTCCATAGGTACCCAAAAATCAAAATGTACAACAACAAGATCAGCAGGTACCTCAAACTCTTGAAAGTGTTGTTATAATATCTACCAAGTAAGTAGACCCCCTGAATGATACTCTCATTCATTTTATTATTTATTGTTGATTGATTCTGGTAAATGAGAATGTTATGAAGAGGCAATGCAGGTAGACACCAAAAAGAAGTGGGAGCAATGCATGAAAGAGAAAATCGATTCCTTGGTAAATAACCAGACTTGGGACTTGGTTCAATTTCCTGTAGGAAACAAAGCATTACAAAATAAATGGGTTTACAAGTTGAAGGAAGAAGATGGAGGAAAAAAGAGGTGCAAGGCTAGACTTGTTGTAAAGGGGTTTGCACAAAATAAAGGTACATATTTTGACGAAATATTATCTCTTATTTCTAAAATGAATTCAATTAGGACTATTTTAAGTCTTGTGGCAGTAGAATATTTGCATATTGAACAATTAGATGTAAAAACAAATTTTTTCCATGGGGATTTGGAGGAAGAGATTTATATGCAACAACCACAGGGGTATGAGGTAAAAGGGAAGGAGAATTTGGTATGCAGGTTGAAGAAGAGCTTGTAATTCCTAAAGCAAGCTCCAAGGAAGTGGTATTTGAAGTTTGACAGGTTTATGACAGAACAAGGCTACATTAGATGTCATTATGATCACTGTGTTTATTTTAAAAGGCTAGAAAATGGAAGCTATATTATCTTGCTATTGTATGTAGATGGCACTCTTGTTGTAGGATCTAATATACATGATATAAATGTGCTCAAGAATAAATTAGATAATTCATTTTCAATAAAGGATTTGGGTGCCACAAATAAAATCCTTGTTATGAGAATAATACGAGACAAGAAAAATTGCAAATTGACATTGTCTCAGGGTGAGTACATAGGGAAGGTGTTGGAGAGGCTTAGAATGAAAAATGTAAAACCAGTTAGTACACCTTTGGCCAGCCATTTCAAAGTAACCAAGGAAATGTGTCCCAATACAAAAGAGGAGATAGAATACATGCATAGGTTCCCTTATTTATCAGTAGTTGACAACTTGATGTATGCTATGGTTTGCACAAGACCAAATACTGCACATGCAGTGGGAGTTGTGAGAAGTTATATGAACAGTCCAGGTAAAGAACATTGGGAGGTAGTAAAGTTGATTCTCAGGTATTTGAGAGGTACTGCTACTCATGCATTATGTTTTGGAGGTTTAGACATTGTTCTACAAGGATATGTTGATTTAGATATGGAAGGTGATAAAGATAGCAGGAGAAGCACCACAGGGTATGTTTTTACTATAGGTGGAACAACAACAAGTTGTATTTTGAAATTGAAAAAGTTTGTTTCACTTTCAACAACATAGGTAGAGTATGTTGTTGCTACATAGGCTAGTAAAGAGATGATTTGCTTACAGAGGTTTATGGAGGAATTGGGAAAGAAGCAGGAGAATAAGAGGTTGTATTGTGATAGTAAGAGTGTCATTCATCTTGAAAATAACTCATCCTTCCATTTGAATACTAAGCATATACAACTCAGGTACCATTTCATACGATCCGTCTTAGAAGATGGACATTTGAAGTTGGAAAAGATACACACTAGCCAGAATCCTGCAGACATATTAACAAAGGGAGTAACCATGGAGAATCTGAGTTACTGCTTAGTTTCAGTTGGTATTCAAGAATGAAGATGACAATGAGAAATTTTCTAGGTCCAAGAAGGATCATAGTCCAACATATACAACAACGGTGGAGTTTTTGAGATCAGACTTCAAATGGGAAATTGTTGGTTGTGGAGCCTGATTATCTTCCTAATTCAGAGGTCTTTGTTTTCATTCGTGTTTACACCCCATGAAGACTTTACACCCCAAAAGAATGTACACTCCTCCACGCGAGGGAGTGTGGAGGGGTTTACCCCCCCTACGGGGTCCGGGGGAAAGAGGGCCCTCGATGGGGGTTTGGGGGCGAAGCCCGTGAAAGAAAAATTTCCGTGTAAATGTATATTGTAATTTCATAGTGAATATGGATAGTTCATTATAAGGTCATAGATCTGACGGTAGAAGTTAAGTTAGTGTTTGTTTTACCTATAAAGAAACCCTCTTTTATGAGGGAAATGTATTGTGGCTATATATCATTGTGAATATTGTATTATGAGTGAGGAGACTATGAGAGAAAGACAAGGAAGTTACAATGGGTGTGTTGTAGGTTGTATCCCTTCATTGGCTAGATAATAATAAAGGAAGGACCTGAAAATTTCTCTGGTGGACATAGCCCACACTGATTGAACCACATATATCTGTGTATCTATTGTATTTTTTATCTTCTGTGTTTTATTTATGCATTTGTTTTATTTTATTTCTCCGTGATCATGTATTTCTAACAAACACAGTGATCAAAATGACATCCACTATAACCTTGTTATGTCATAAACATGTTAAACTTAAAATACCACTTCCTTGGAGCTTGATTTAGGCCATACAAGTTCTTTTTTAACCTACATACCAAATTATCCTTCCCTTTGACCTCACACCCATGTGGTTGTTGCATATAAATCTCTTTCTCCAAGTCCCCATGGAGAAAAGTTGTTTTTACATCTAATTGTTCAAGATGTAAATATTCTACTTCCACAAGACTTAAAATAGTCCTAATTGAATTCATTTTAACAACAAGAGAAAATATTTCATCAAAATATATACCTTCCTTTTGTGCAAACCCCTTTACAACAAGTCTAGTCTTGTACCGCTTTTTTCCTCAACTTGTAAACCCATTTTTTATAATGCTCTTTTTCCTACAGGCAATTGAACCAAGTCACAAGTATGGTTATTTACCAAGGAATCCATTTCCTCTTTCATTCCTTGCTCCCACTTCTTTTTGGTGTCTACCTTCATTGCCTCTTCATAACATTCTGGTTCACCAGAATCAATCAACAATAAATAATACAATGAACGAGAGTATTGTTCAGGGGGTCTACTTAACCTAGTAGATATTCTTACAACACTTATAGGAGTTTGAGGTACCTTTTTCTCCTGTTGTTGTACATTTTGATTTTTTGGTTCTTTTGGAATTTCTTTTTTAGTGATCTCATCAAGCACTATGTATTGTGGTTTTTCTTTTTCTTGTATCTTTCTCTATAACTGATCTTTGTACATGACCTTCTCATTGAATATGACATCTCTACTCCTAATGACTTTTTGATTTTCATAATCCCATAAGCGATAACCAAAATCATTAACATTGTATCCAATAAAGGTACACTTCTTGGATTTTTCCTCAAGATTTGTTCTATTTTCTTTATCAATATGGAAAAATGCTTCACAACCGAAAGTCTTCAAAAAATAATAGTTAAAATTCTTACCTTTCCATGCCTCCTCTGGAATTCCACCATCCAAAGAGCTTGAACGTCCTCTATTTATTAAGTAAACAATAGTATCTACAAGATCTACCCATAACTGTAAGGGAAAACCAACCTTCCATATCATACTCCTTGCACACTCCATGATTGTCCTGTTCATCCTTTCTGACACACCATTTTCTTGTGGTGTTTTTGGAATTGTCTTCTCTCTACAAATCCCATGGTATGAACAATAATCATAAAACTCCTTGATGCAATATTCACCTCCATTTTCTGATTTGAGACACTTGAAACTTTTTCATGTCTCATTCTCAACCAAAGATTTCCATTTCTTAAAACTATCAAAAACATCAGATTTTTGTCGAATGCAATAAACCCAAGTTTTTCAATTTGCATCATCAATAAAATTAACATAATAATGAGATCCACCAAGAGATGACACCTGAGTTAGTCCCCATACATCTGTATGCACAAGCTCTAACCTTTCACACTTCTTTTATTTTTCGACTCTTAGAAATATGACTCTCATTTGTTTTCCATAAACACAATGCTCAAAGAAATCCAAATCAATTTGCTTAAGATCTGGAAACAAATTTCTTTTGTGAAGTATCTGCATCCCCTTCTCACTCATGTGTCCAAGCCTATGATTCCACAATGTTGTATCCACTCTTGTAGAAGCTAAAGATATAGAAGAGTCAGTATTACCAGTACGTAAATACAATGTACCTACCTTCTCTCATTTTTCTATCACCAATGATCATTTGGTGACCTTCCACATATTATCTATAAATATGGATATACAACCTTCACTTTCCAACTTCCCCATTGAAATTATATTTTTCCTTAGATCTGGAACATGTCTTACCTCTTTCAACAACCATTGGTTTCCATTCATTTTCTTTATTTTTACCTTCCCCATTCCAACAATTTTGCATGGAACAATTTTGCATGGTGCATCATCACCCAAATGAACCTATCCAAAATCACCTTGAACATAATCTAGAAAATGTTTCCTATGGGGTGTGGCATGAAATGAAGCCCCTAAATATACTACCCAGGACTCAGAAATATTATCTACATAAAGAATCAAAGCATCTTGTAACACATCACCTGTTATAGTTGCTTCCTAATTTTTCTCCTGTTGTCCTTCTCTTTGTTTCTTTAGAGCTCTGTAGTCTTTCTTCAGATGTCCTTTCTTCCCACAATTCCAACACTCTATCTTTCCAAATCTGGATTTGGATCGACCCTCCCTACAATTCCCACAGTTCCCTGATCCCTTTCCTCTATCCTTTTGTCTTCCCATGTTCTACATGTTTAACTCATTACCTGATGTCTCACCTGTTCTTTTTCGTCACATTTCCTCACTAAGGATAACACCAACAACATCATCAAATTGTAAAGTGTTTGAACTAGAGACAGAGTTAATTACAACCATGACCAAGTCATTCCAACTTTCTAGAAATGAGCACAATATTAGAAGAGACCTGACCTCATCATCAAAGTCCACTTTTAGAGTACTTAGTTGATTAGTAACTGTATTAAATTCATTTAAATGATCTGCAACATACCCGCATTCTAACATATTCATATTAAATAATCTCTTCATTAGAAATACCTTATTGGACGTCGAGGTTTTTTCATACAGTTTAGCCAATGCATCCATTAGCTCCTTTGTTGTCTTTTCTTTCGAAATATTGAAAGCCACCGACATTTTTAGGCTTAGTCGTATTGTTCCTAGTGCCTTTCTGTCAAGAACCTCCCATTATTTGTCCTTCATGGTTGTCAACTTATTTTCTATTCCACCCAATGGTAGGAATAGATCATTTTGATATAAATACTCTTCCATCTTCATCTTCCATAACTGGTAGTTTTGGCCATTAAATTTCTCGACCTTAAACTTTCCATCTTTCACCATTGCTCCCACTCGAACAAAGAACCCTGTTTTTTTGTGAGTTACCTTTCGCTATGATACCAGTTGTTAGAAAAAAAGAATCGCAGAGAAATAAAATAAAACAAATGCGTAAATAAAACACAGAAGATGCACAATAAAATAGAGACACAGATATATGTGGTTCACCCAGTGTGGGCTACTTCCACCAGAGAAATTTCTAGGTCCTTCCTTTATAATTATCCAACAAATGAAGGGATACAACCTACAACACAGCCGTTGTAACTTCTCTCACAATCTCCTCACTCAGAATACAATATTCACATTCATACTTAGATGCAATACATTTCCCTCATAAAAGAGGGTTTCCTTCTAGGGAAAAAAACCCTAACATAAATTCTACCATCAGATCTGTGAAATTATAATGAATGGTCCAGATTTACTATGAAATGAAAATATACATTTACAAGGCAATTTTTCCTTCGGAGGCCTTCTTTCCTCTTGACCCCCCTAGCATAGGTGATATCGCCCCCAAACCCCGCAGGGGGGTAACCCCCCTTGCACTCCCCCGCATGGAGGAGTGTACATTCTCATGGGGTGTAAAGTCTTCATGGGGTATAAACACAACTGAAAACAAACACCTCTGAATTAGGAAGATAATCAGGCTCCACAACCAACATTCTCCCACTTGGAGACTGATCTCAACAACTCCACCACTGTTGTATCTACTGGACTATGATCCTTCTTGGACTAGGAAAATTTCTCATCTTCATATTCATGCTTGAAGACCAACTGAAACTGAGCAAGAACTCAGTTTTTCCCTGGTTACTCCCTTTGTTAACATGTCTTCAGGGTTTTTGCTAGTGTGTATCTTTTCCAACTTCAAATTTCCATTTTCCAAGATAGATCGTATGAAATGGTACCTAAGATGTATATTCTTAGTCTTTGAATGGAAGGATGAGTTCTTTGCAAGATGAATGACACTCTCAATGTCATAGTACAACGTGTTATTCTCTTTCTTCTTTCCCAATTCCTCCATAAACCTCTGTAACCAGAACATCTCTTTACTAACCTCTAAAGAAGAAACATACTATGCCTCTGTTGTTGAAAGTGAAACAACCTATTGAAGTTTCAAAATCCAACTTATTGTTATTCCACCTATAGTAAAAACATACTCTGTGGTGCTCCTTCTGCTATCTTTATAACCTGCCATATTTGATTCAACATATCCCTGTAGAATAGTGTATGAACCCTCAAAACATAATTCATGAGTGTTACAAGGAAAATCTCTCTATGGTTAGGGTAAACCACAACAGACAGAAATGAATGTAGAAATCAATTCTCTTCTCAAGTATGTTATGAAAACAAATATGCTAGCAAGACAAGATAAAAGGCCTACCTCGTCTAGATTTTCGATGAAGTCCACCATTGAGCACTTAACCCAAAGAAATATACCTACAATTAGTCCTCAAAAACCAAGAAAAGAAAGCATATGGTGATATTATATGATGTTATCACATTCAATAGCATAATTCATTAATAAACATGACAAATACACCCATGGAATAATAATTCAAATATTTGCAAGATATCAATTGGACTAGAAAATAGTATTTCTATTAATATATGATCAACAGAAGTGAAAATGTTACAAACTTTCATGTCGGCATGGTTCGGAACCAAGAAACTAAGTTCCTTCCAGTTGGGCCTTGACCACTTATATCCTCCACCAAAGGAAAGCTCATAAAAGAGAAGCAATAAGGTTCTCAATAAATAAGGGAAGATCTTGGGGGCTGAACACTGTGTTTAGACTTGTAGGACAAAGGGATGCAAACTCAATATGAAGTAAATAATTTCTCTAGAGTAACTTTGCTCTCAAAGTTGAATTATGTCTCCCCTTTTCCATAGCTCAGAATTGACCCATTGATAGCCTTCAAATGGAATTGAAGGGCCGATTCAGAATGTTTCTAGTATATGGAAGGCCAAGGATCATAGATCTCCCGTCGTGACATGGAAACTTGACATTAATTTTCATTTTTTGGCACAAATACCGATGTACGCGGGCTATAGTGGTGCAGCCCGTGTATACACATGTTGTATAGTAGGGAATATGCGTACATGTGGAAAATATGTATTTTTAGCTATGGATTTTACAAACAGGGATGATAAGTCTGCATAGGGAAATGGAAAAGGCCTTATGTGCAAGATTGCATAGGGTGAGGAAAATATTGTTGTAATAGATGCCCCCTAATGTGTGAGGTCAGAGGAGTATCTGCGATGGCCGAAATACATTATAAACAACTCATAAGTGGAGTGATGGGGAACCAGTTGGAAGGACTAGTTGCTCATTATATTCTGCACTGACTATGCATACATGGTTGCCAATAGAATTACACTACAGATCCATGTGAAAATATACCAAACAACTGTCTGTGGCCATGAATAGGCAAATACAAATGCAGTCACATGCCAAAAATTTCCATACTCATGAACAAGGCCTAGTAGAACCAGTCTCAAAATAAATCTAAAGATATTTGTATACAATGGAGTACAATTTGATCTCCCATGATCACTGAGGTCATAAAGGTTTTGGTCCAACGAAAAGGAAGCAACAACTCATGAAATCCGTGTCCACATACTGATGTCTTCAAGTCTTCTACACAATCCACCAAGGGTGCAAGTATACATTATGTGATTAAAGGAGTTGAGGTTGAACACAATGAGACATCATTTGATTACCCGTCATTGAGGTATACCGTTAACAAACACGAGGCAACCTACTGATAATGAAATTAGGTATCAAGACACTGAGTACATTGTTACAAGTGTGAATAAAGGAGTCGATTTCAAACACCTAAAGAATCCATCGATCAAGAGACATTGATGTATTCCCAACTGTCAATGGTGAGAGAACCTGCCACTAATGACTGCAAGCCTCAAGGTACTCATAAGACTCTAGGTCCCATTTCTAGAATAGATGAGCTAAAGTCGATGGAAGGAGACCCATTGAAAGGAGAGAATTAAGGAATCTCTCATTAGTCAGCACGAGGTACAAAGTAGGAGCTTCATGATTTGGAGGAAATTAGATGAATAACATGTTCATGAACCAACGACCCTATGCGTCATTTGCATGTGCCAAGTGCAAGTGGTACACGAAAAATACCCTCTGAATAGAATCCAATGATGAAAACTATTTACAAAGGCAAGGAAACCACCAATAAGGCTAATGGCATATAAGACACTACATGAATCCCTATGTGTAAATAGATGTCTTGCCGTCGAACACAAGGGAAACCACCCAGTCAATGACCAATGATAAAGTGTCAACTGTTGGGTTCAAGGTTGCCTACCAATGATGAAGTGAGATCGGAAGAGCGTCGTGTAGGGAAAGAGTGTAGATCTC
>CBVK0100981543.1:0-10595 GCA_900067695.1 Picea abies
AATCAAAATGTATGACATAGAGAAGATGATAATTCATAGATGATCATGATATTGTTACTATAGGTAGTAATGCCAATGTCAAATACAAAATAGGGTAGAAAATAGAAGCATGATAGAAGAACATGATAGCTTGTTAGTCCTCCTTCTCCATGTCATAACCAAAACCATCAAGGTCTCATCAAGGTCACCACCATTGCTGATACTCTCTCCTCCATCCTCTTCCTCTTTATCCAGTCTTAGATCTTCATCTGTTGTTGTGGAGGATGACCCCTCAAGAGGATCACCTTTTAATTTTTTCATTGTCATGTGGTTTTCATTGGCCGTTTTTCATTTCCAGGAAGATGGTGCAACATTTCCTTTGCAACTAAATGGAAATATGGATCCCAACTAGCCATTGGGATGTTACTGTAAATTTTGATATTGCTGATGAATATGATGATATATTGTTTTCTATTTTCTTTTGTGAATCTATTCTATTAAATTCATTATAGACCACTAGACTACAATAGGATTACTGAAAACTAAAACAAACTATTAAACACTATGCTCCATCTCATATTCCAGGGATACTCATTATGTGTCTTTGTATATTGCACGAGCAAACCTCTCAATATTTTGATCCATTTCTCTTTTAGTGTCTGTCTTAGGTTTTTGTGGACTAGCTTTGGGACATTATTCTTTTGTGCTCATTGTTGCGACTCTAATCCCACTCTGACTATACCAATTGTTGGTAATATATGTCGTGGATTGAGTATATCCCCAACTGAGTATGCCTTTGGGGATGTCTAAACCCTGCCTATGTTGGCATGAGTTGTATATTGACAGTATGGAGGAACAATCGGTGTCAGTCTTTTCTTTTTCAATATATTAGAGACCATAGCATGGACAAATACATGTTCGAGTGCATGCTTTTGAATAAGAGTTTGGTATAAATCATTTACCAAAAGCCTGAGGAACATTTGATCCCTTGTCTTGGTATTCCCTAGTAGAGCATGAAAAGGGAAGGAAAGTATGGAGGATCTAATTACCATATCCATTTCAAACAAGTAATTGAAAGGGTTTACTTTGAAGTTTGAGTAAACTGATTGTCTTGTTCTGCATATGTTCAAAGGGTCCCTAGTGTTAGCCTTTGCTTACCTAACTGCAAGACATTTATAGAGTTCAAATATTTTGTAAACATTCACTAGTTGTTTCTTTTGCATTTGAAGACATAATCATCTCTGAAAGTTGTCCTTTGTCAAAGGTTGAAAATTTCCATTCACAAATATTCTTATGAGGCCCTTTCTGCACTACTTTTAAGATACTATCCCTACATATTGATTATGGTTACCATACCCATTTCAATTACTTTTTTGCTACATGTTTTATGGATTGAGTGGGTCATGAGAATCATGTTGACATGGTTTAGACCTTACCTGCTGAATAAAAATATACAACAACCAAGATGATGTCTAAAACAAGACTTTGCACAATCAAACAAATAGGTTGTGAATATGTGAATGTATCTCTCATTCTGTAATACCTGTGTAAAATATGAAGTAGGCTATTTTACTTTGGCATCTAAGGAACAAAAACCTCCTCCAGTTTCTCAAGTTTCATCTCTGATTGGCCACAATCGGTTCGACAAAAATATGACTAAAATAGGACTTTGCACAATCAGAAAAATAGGTTGTGAATATGTGAATGTATCTCTCATGATGTAATACCTGTGTAAAATCTGAAGTACTTTATTGTACTTTTCCATATAAGGAACACAAACCTCCTCCATTTTCTCAATTTTCATCTCTTATTGGCCACAATCGATTCAACAAAAAGATGACTAAAACAAGAGTTTGCACAATCAAAAAAATAGGTTGTGAAGATGTGAATGTATCTCTCATGCTATAATACCTATATAAAATATGAATTAGTTTATTGTACGTTGGAATCTAAGGAGTACAAACCTTCTCCAGTTTCTCAATTTTCATCTCTGATTGGCCACAATCGGTTGGAAAAAAATATGACTAGAACATGACTTTGCACAATCAGAAATAGGTTGTGAAGATGTGAATGTATCTCTCATTCTATAATACCTGTATAAAATATGAAGTATTTTGTTGTACTTTTTCATCTAAGGAACACAAACCTCCTCCATTTTCTCAATTTTCATCTCTGATTGGCCACAATCGGTTTGGCAAAAGGATGACTAAAACAAGACTTTGCACATTCAGAAAAATAGGCTGTGAATATGTGAATGTATCTCTCATGATGTAATACCTGTGTAAAATATGAAGTAGGTTATTACACTTTTGAATCTAAGGAACAAAAACCTCCTCCAATTTCTCAATTTTCATCTCTGATTGGCCATAATCAATTCTGCAAAAAGATGTCTAAAACAAGACTTTGCACAATCAAAAAAATAGGTTGTGAAGATGTGAATGTATCTGTCATGATGTAATATCTCTGTAAAATCTGAAGTAGTTTATTTTACTTTGGCATCAAAGGAACACAAAACTCCTCCAGTTTCTGAAGTTTCATCTCTGATTGGCCACAATCGGTTCGGCAAAAAGATGACTAAACATGACATTTCTAGAAAATGTGCCTTCAAAGATTCTCCAAGTGACATGTTTTGAGTAGATTTTTCTTGTTGTGCCAAAAGTGAGTTTCTTGGAATCTTTGAGTATGATTGGATGGTGCTGATGGTCTACTTTGGCTAGTAAGATGACTAGCAGAAGACAAAAAGACATTTGACTGAATGAATGTCTCCCAAGTGATGTTCATTTGTGCAAGCTGATGCAATACAATGATTTTGATGAGGGCATGGTGAAAAAGGCTGACTTGATGATCACTTTGTCTATGCTACACCATCTCTGCCATTTTATCCAATCTATTGTAGAGGTAGTAGGATAGGTTAAGTGGTTTTAACCCTGTGAAATGAATGACCAATTTGACATGATGCTTGTACAATCTTGAAAATCTGCCCTCACATGTAAAATACTTCATAATGACCCTCATCAATGGAGCAAACTTCTCAAGGAGCTGTCCAAAAGGATAAAAAAATTCTTAATGATGTCTTTGTAGTGACCTTTAATGAAGGGTTTGTAGTTTTGCACATACAAGTCTAGGATCTTAAACCACTTTTCCCCACTGATTCGTATCCCTGTGGCTGAATGCCAACCATGATGGTATGAATTAGATAATGATGATGACCTTTCAGTGATGACACATCCCACTGAGTGATGGAAAGGAACATCGAATTTTTTTGAAAGGAGTAGTAACAGACCTAGACACACTAGCCAGTGACCAAATTTTTATTTTGAAAACCGAATGAAATGATAAAAAATTGACTTGAGACCCTAACAAAAACCTTGTAAGAGCATATTTGATCACTGGTGATAGGTAGAATTGACTGACACTAACATAACCATAGAAACCATTGAGTTTGACCATTAAGACATGCATAACATTGTTCATAAACTGAAACAATTCTCAAGGTGATTATTGCCCTTGGGATTAGGCCCCCGTTCATCATTGTCTCGCTTGCAATCAATAAATGTGGGTCCCCAACCATCATTGTAAGTCATTAAAACCATAGTTAATAATAAAAACATACCATATCAATCTTCAAGATCTCTGCATGATCCTGTTCCACCATTCATCTGCACTTTGAGTGGACATTTCTTTGTTCATTTTCCTATGCAAATTCTCCTTAAGAGTACCAATTGCCAACAAACTCATCTCTATGGTTGTTGAAAGAGAAATTGTAGTCAGTAATGGATATAGAAGCATTATAAGGTTGTAGTCAACAGATAGTATAAGACAACTATCCTGAAAATATAAAATGGTTACAAGATGAAGATTAGCATGAGATAATTAATGTTGTTAATTGGTAGATGTTGAATCATAGAATTTGATTTTATAAAAAATAATAATAAATATAAATACATACATATATTCTATACTTGCTAGGAATTTTACTAATTTTATATTATTTCTCTTGCAGGTTTGACTTTTGGCTTCTAGATCAATTTGAAATTTCAATTGTGGAATATTTATTGAGATGTCAAACATCAATCATGGGAAGAAAAGATCAAGACAAAATGATCTATCATCATACTTTCAAAGACATCAATCCAAGGATCCACATTCTCTTCATGCTTCGAGCTCTTTTGAGCAATCTATCACTGAAAGAGATGTCAACTCTTGTGAGAATGCATCTAATATCCAAATAATAGATAAAGAAATATGTTCCTCTGGTGATCAAAGTGAGATAAATTCATTTTCACCAGAAATTGGCAGTACAAATGTCAAAAATATTTCATTGGAAAAGAACACAACCAATTCACGGAAAATACAAAAAGGCCAATGGGACATAGGGACAGGATTCCAACCAGATTGGGTCTCAAAATTTCCATTTATTGAACCATTACCTTCAAAAAATGAGAAAGAGAAACCAAAAGTTAGATGCAATATATGTAGTTGGAAACTTGGCATGCCAACGACATTTCAGATGAAGTTAGATACAATTGAGAAGCATGTAGGAAAGGTGTATGAAAATAAAATTGTAGATGGCGAGGAGAAATCTATTGTCAAATGGAAATCTTCCAAGGAATGTCAACAAGTCAAATTTGCTGATGAATATAATGAATATTTAATAAGTAAGCAAAAACTTGAGGCAGGTGGAGGAAGCATCACATCTCTATTCGAAAAGACGATGGAAAGAAATTTGTTATACAAGACAATTCAATTAAGCATTGTATTTCACATCTTATCTAAAGGGCGTCCTATGACAGATTATCCAGATTACATGAAATATCTATCTTTTCTTCAAATGCCAAACTTTCCATCTTCTCATTGGTCTTTAACAAGTGGATGGGAATGGGCAAAATATCTAGCTCAAGTAGAAAAGGATGATATGAAAGAGAAGATTGCAAGTGCTAGGTTTTTGTCATTGTCTTTGGATGAGGTTACAACTATTGATAATACTTCATGGATTTGTATGAGTATTTATATGGTTAATGACCATATTAGGCATTCCTATCTACTTGGGGTTCATAAAATGAAGGAGAATTCTACAACTGAAAATATTTATGAACTTGTTAATAATAGTTTGATGAAAAGTGGTGGTATGGATCCTTTCATGATCGAAAAAAAATTGGTATGTGTTGGAGCGGATGGAGCATCAGTAATGCAAGGACAAAGGAATGACCTGTGTGTTAGACTACAACTATCAGCTTCACCTTATATGTTGAGTATTCATTGTATGTATTATAGGATGAATCTTGCATTTCATCGGTTTCAAAAGTTGAAGATCTTGTACGAGAGGCTTATGCATATTTTTCTCGTAGTCCCAAACGTTTTTCAGAGTTTAAAAAATTTGTTGACGTTGTTACAAATGGAAACAAGCTATTAAAAGATGTTGATACAAGATGGATCTCATTGAATGGACCAACTCAAAGATTATTTAGTTAGTACCAGTCCTTGGTAGGGGTGATGTATGAACATCGCTTCAGTGTAGATAAAGATCAATATCTTCTCTTTCGACTAATTGACATAGATATATTATTAACATTGGTTGGAATTCTTCCTATGCTAGATGAAATGAATGTCCTCGTGAAAATGTCTCAAAGTTGCACAATGTATATTGCAGAAAACAAAAATGAAAGAAAATTTGCATGCCTTTCATTGGATAATTTGTATACAATGCCAGAGTATTTCGCAGGTCCACGATTTACAAATTGGACTACGATCATTGATATAGAAAATATTGAAAATTATTTGAAGTTTGATGAAAAAGGTATACTATGTATGGAAGTGCATGGGTATATGGTTCCTTTTCATTATATTGATAAGACATGACGAACCACCAAAGAGCGCCTTGTGTCAAGATACCTATTCGACAATGTTGTCATTTTAGTGAGACACAACTTGATAGAAATTGCAAAATCACTTTCATTGGAGATAAGAGAACGATTCCCTCGAGATGAATTGTTGGAGGCCATGTCTGTGGTGTACCCTTAATATTGGAACAATATAAAATGTCAACCTACTTTAAAACATGACTTTGTGGAAATATTAAATACTTTAGTGGACCACTTTTGCAAGAAGGTTGAGATACATGGAGAATAGGTTGAAGGTATTTTGGATCAATCAAAATTGTTTCAACAAGCCACACACTTCGCTAAAACAATGTGGAATCAATTTCGCGCTTTGGAGAATCCTCTAGAATATGGTGCAATAACAAGATTATGGACTATTTTAGGTGCTAGCCAATATTTACAGGAAAACATATCCAAATATTTCAAATTAGTGGATTTGTGTCAAACCATGATTTTGGGATCAGTGGAGGATGAGATAATGTTTAGTGCACTATCATTTTTGAATTCAAAGATGAGGAACACGATTGATAAACATATGGATATATGTTTAATATTATATGTAACAAATTATGACATTACTACTTTTCCATATGAAAGAGCACTAGCTCTTTGGCGATCTGATTGTGATAGAAGGGGAGAAAACAATATAACAAGTTTCTCTAATGAAATTGATACAAAACATAATTATTTGGAGGCTCATAATGATAGTCCATCTGGAGAGGGTCTTGTTCATAATGAAGAAAATGAGCACCAAGATGAGAACTGGGAAATTGATATACTATAAGATTTGATCTAATCCAATATATATGAGGGCCTAGGGGACACTTATTTCGGTATATGTGTTCCATTGGTGGTGCAAGAAAAAGTGAATGGAATAGCACAGATGATGTGATTCTTGTGATACGTTCTTCCTCTATTTTTGGAGTAGGTCGGAAATTATTTATCATAACAAGATTACTATATGCCAATTTGAGGATGCATTTCAGGTAAAAATAGGTTCTATAATTTATATTTTTTGTTTTTCATTGTAACTTTGGGGCCACATTTTCTTGATGCAAGTTATTTTAAGATTGATGTTTTGATATTTAACTATTACATTGTCTATTTCTTGTATGTGATGGGAAATGAAGTTGGAATTTGATGAAGATGGGACCTATCTCTTCACATAGATAGTGTCCTAGTATTAAAGCGTAGATACATGATTTAACAAGAATTCCGCTAAGCAAGAATGGGCTCATTCAAGTAGATGAAATTTCTTTGATGTCTTTCTCTAATATGTTGATAAATTTTAATGGTTTGTTTGTTTGTTGCATTTTGTCAAGTTTGGAATTTTGTGTTTATTTTGGTTAAAAATGTGTTAGGCCCTTGAATGCTTCTAGTTCTCATTTGAAGCTTGACTGAACCTTTTGTTATGGAATGATTGGTTCATCTAATTTCCATTGAGTCAAGGGTTTGAGTTAAAGTTAAAGACCTTTGTTGAGTAAAAAAATGTTTTTCATCTTTTTGTCATGACATTTATTTGAGAAACATATGGTCTTAGGATTAATATATTCCTTTAGTTACTTTGTGGTCACTCAATGTGTTCTCCATAATTATGATTATTTTTTTAATATGTTTGATGGTCAAGGAAAGATTTTTTTATTTCCTTTCATTTTTTGGCATGACTTGAGCATCTTTTTTTTTTGTTTGTTAATTTGTGCGGGACCTGTTGGCTACGCGATTAACCTGTGGCTTGATAAACCGTGACTCAAGGGCATCTAAGCTGTCAAAATCACCCGGGGATCGCACCCGGCCTGAGCCACACCAACCCTTAACATGGTTGGATTTTTTGTTCCCGTAGGTTTTGAACTGGTGACTTTAATATCACGGAGTGGCTTAACAACACACTTTGTCACCGACTGTCCTACACCTCGGGGACATGACTTGAGCATCTTAACCTTTTAGGATCTACTATGTTTATTTTGTATTTTATTTGAAAATACTTATTGATTATTTAGAAAGGGAAATGAGCTCTACTTAGCTAAGCGAAGAGAAAAATGGTCTATGCACTAGGTTCCTATGTGTACATCATAGGAAACCTATTAGCATGATATTGACATTCCTCTAATGCAATTATAATTTCATAAATATGGTGGTTGAATTTCAGATTCCATAAAGAATGCTATACAAACCCATTTTTTGATTGGATAAATAGCTCCATTACCCATACTTTACTGCCACTTACCTTACAAACCTCCATTTCATATCATGAATAACAACACACACTGTCTTGTTTGTCTTTTAAAGTTTGCTTGGTTGAAATATTAGTGTATGCTACATCAATGAATTGATGTTTAAGGTATTGATGGTTGTATTAATCTTCAAAGCATCAATGTTAGGCCAATTACCAACACTATGAAGGTGGAAGTTAATGAAGGATAATCTTGCTTCATTATTGCACAAGAGTACATGAAAATCACATCAAGCTAATCCCATGAAAGTTTTGAGTTTGAATTTACATTCTCTTGCAGATTTATCAATGATTATGAATGCATCATGCCATTTATTTAGGTGTTATATGAATGACTTAGTGAGATATTTGGATAATAATGTTTACATGGAGATTTATGTCACTTGGTAGCATAGGCCTAGGGAATTTTCTAAATCATTTGTCCTTTGAAATTGTTGACGAAAAGTGCTTATGTCAGCTCATGCATTGGTATTGTCAATGAGACCTAGTTGTACCCCTTCTCATCCAATGACTAATGTTTCTTGTGTATCTTCCCTCTCTTTATTGGTTGGTGAATCACTCTGAGATGAGATCGATTAGTTTTATAACTGTTGTCATTTCCACATGTTTTAATCATTACAGCCTTGAATATTGCAAGAAGTCTTTCATCAAAAGCATCAATATTACCACGATCATTTGTGGTGTCATGATTATATGTTATTCTTAGTTCTTTTCTTAGCTCATGGACTAAGAAGTCTTTCATAAAAAGCATCAATATTACCACGGTCATCTGTGGCGTCATTATCATATGCTATTCTTAGCTCTTTTCTTAGCATTCACAGAAGAATCAGCTGCATACACTACAAATAACCGTCAAAAGTCGGGAAGAACACAAAACAATTTGTTTTCCAATACCCTGTAGCCTAACAAAATCAAGTCAAGAATCTATAACAATATATATTCTGTGGTCATATCCAATAGGTAAGTTCAATATCTCAGATACCCCACTCTATCTTCTGTACAAAACATTCCACAAATTGTAGGTTTTGTCCTCTTATGAGCTTGAGAACAAGCAACACTTAATTGCAATCTTCAAGAAAAAATGATGCTAACAATGACTCAAACTAAAAGAACCAAAGATTTATAATCCAAACTCAATCAATTTAGTCTTATTTAGGCATGGATACCATTCTCATTCCCATTTGAGCAACAACTAGGAGGTGGATTCATTTTCATAACACCATTAACAAGACCATTCACAATGCCATTTCCAACACCATTTGATGCATGCCCATTAACAAATAACAACACCAATTACATTGCCATTTTCAAACCAATTCCTTCCGGGCGATGTAGGATTTCTGCTATTATCATCAACATGTGGACTTCGACCCAAATTCCTTGGTTTGTAAGGGTTCTTCAAATATGAATCAAGTTGTGACATGTGAACAAGGAGATGACACTAGGTTTTATGAGGGTATAAACTCTAGGGTTAGTCTTTGTGAGGTTTAATCCTATGTATATGAAGGTATAGTCCTAGGATTTCAAACTTCCAAGTCTTCTTGGATATCTAACTTTCCATTTAAGGTGTTACTTGACTCCATTTTCCCAAGGAAACAAGACAACACTAGTATTCTACTTGCAAGTAATACAAACTCTCAATTAATACTCTCTCTCACTCAAAGAATTGTTGTTATATATTGTATTGCATCTTCATTCTTATTGTGGCTCAACGCCTTGCATCCTAGTCCATTTATGGCTAGTGTTCCGGCGCTTATTTTCATTGCTTCGACTTGTTTATTGACATTAAAATCACTGGAACACCTCATACACATACACATGGTCAATTATCATGTAATGACTATAACATCACAACAAAAGAACATGTAGAACACTCCCACTTAGTAATAAACCAATGCACTAAGTGTGTCACCATAGCACTAAGATATGACACAATATAAAGAGTGCTCCAATATCAACCATGGTACATCAATAACCCATAATTGGAGACCATAATATGTTCTAGGGGCAGAAACCAATAACATGCAAGCAACTACTTTCTTTTCTCAAATTTGTGTAGTTCAAACCTGTTGGTAAAACCATGCTAAATAACTACTTGCCAGTCCAGAGAGGACTTCTTAGCATAGGCGCTTTTACAATTGTTGGCA
Source organism: Picea abies (assembly GCA_900067695.1). NCBI lineage: Eukaryota > Viridiplantae > Streptophyta > Pinopsida > Pinales > Pinaceae > Picea > Picea abies. Next base: position 10,236 of record CBVK0100981543.1, read on the forward strand.
TTGGTACTCATGAAGAAAAGAAAAATTGGAACTGTTGCATATGGAATTTATCAACAAATATATGGTTGGAAGTTATTAAATTTCCAACAAGCAAACTATCATGAGTAACTACAATCAAAGCTTTCCCACCTTGAGAGTTAATCATCTGTTTTGATCATGGGTTCCATGCTTCGATGAAAACAATTCCCTTTTCCATTCTTTTGTGGTTGTATCAAAGTGTGGAATGCCCCAACTCCTCTGCCTCCTCTAAGGATATCGTGTAGTTATTGATGTTTTCCAATGGCCTTCCAACTGATCTGTAAGAATTGCACTTGCTGACAGCTAATTTATTTTACTCTTTCAGTATCAGTCCATGTTGTT
>CBVK0100981555.1:0-12199 GCA_900067695.1 Picea abies
TTTGCAATGCAAGGGGGTCAGGTATGAATGGACAGAAGAATGTGATAGTGCATTGATTGAGCTTAAGAGGTTACTAACCAGTGCACCAATTCTACGAGTGCCAGATATGGAAAAGGACTTCACAGTCTGCACGGATGCCTCGAAGCAAGGGTTAGGGGTCATGCTAATGCAGGATGGAGGAGTGATAGCCTATGCATCAAAGAAGTTGAAGAAACATGAAGAGTTATACACAACTCATGACTTAGAGTTGGCAGGTGTAATGCTAGCTCTGAAAATTTGGAGGCACTATCTTGTGGGGAGAAACTTTGAGCTCAAAACGGACCATCAAAGTTTAAAAAATATCTTCACTCAAAGAGATCTGAATTCCAGGCAAACACGATGGAGTGAGTACGATTTTGGTATTTCATACATCAAGGGAAAGGAAAATGTGGTCCCATATGCCTTGAGTAAGAGACCATGTATCTTCTCCTTGGTAACCTTAAAGGTCAATCTGAGGGAACATGTGTTGACACAACTCCCAGGAGACAGTTGGTATTTAAAGGTTACTTAAAACCTCCAGAGCGGGAGGCATTTAGATCCAAGGTATGAAGGATATAGTTTGGAAATAAATGGACTGTTAAGATAACGAGGAAGGATGTACATCCCTGAGAATGGGGATATTCAAAGCATCATACTGAAGGAAGCCCATATAGCACTTTATTGTGCACATCTAGGTGTGAAGAAGATGTACGCAGATATGAGGAAGCTCTTCTTCTGGGTAGGCATGAAGCACGATGTACTCCATTTCGTTGCCAAATGCCTAGAGTGTCAACAAGTGAAAGCCGACCACCATCACCCGACAGGCCTCCTACAACCACATGATGTCCCTATGTCCAAGTGGGAAGTCATCTCTATGGATTTTGTTGTGGGGTTGTCACTCACATCTCATAGACAGAATGTCATTCTTGTGATAGTGGATAAGTTAACCAAGAGTGCTCATTTTATTCCGGTTAGAGACACTTACAATGTCACTGATGTGGCACATGTGTTTGTAAGCGAGGTCATCTGTTTGCATGGGATACCTAAGAAGATCATTTCAAATAGGGACTCCAGATTCACTTCTAGGTTTTGGATGAGTTTACAGTCAATTTTGGGGACCCAGTTGAACTTAATCACAACTTATCATCCTGAAATAGATGGGAAAACTGAGAGAGTAAATCGAGTCATGGAAGACATGCTTAGGATGTATGTAATGGATAATCAAACCCATTGGGAGAAGTACCTACCTTTGGTAGAGTTTTCCTACAATAACAGTTATCATAGCTCCATCGGAATGCCACCCTACGAAGCTTTGTATGGGAGGCCATGCAGAACGCCATTGAGTTGGGATAGACTAGAAGACTGAGTAACAGTTGGGCTAGAATTGATTCAAGAAATGGAGGAACAGGTGATTCAGATTAGGCAGAGACTAAAGGAAGCACAGGATAGGCAGAAAAGCTATGCAGATGCACACAGGACCGACCAAAGTTATGAAGTGGGGGACCAGGTTTTCATTCGTATCAGGCCTAATAAGAGTACCATACGGTTCAGGAAGGGGACAAAATTGTCACCTCGATTTATAGGACCATTCAGGATCCAAGAGAAAATTGGACCCGTTGCATATCGTCTCGTACTACCACCCCACTTGCATAAAACTCATAATGTATTTCATGTATCTGTTTTACGTCATTATGTTGCTGATGAATCACATAAACTAAATTGGAAGGAATTGCAAGTATCGGATGTGGGAACCCTCACGATAGAACTGTTACGCATATTGGACCATAGAGTCTGACAGCTTAGGAACCGTCTAGTAGACCAAGTTAAGGTCCAGTGGGACAAGTATAGTCCAGGATCTGCTACTTGGGAAGACACCGAGACACTATGGCGAGACTATCCCTCACTTTTTTGACCACCTCGAGAACATGTTTCTCGAAGGTTGGGTGTATGTAACACCACCTTTTGATTTAGATAACCAGGATTACCTGAGGCCTATATACTTTATTTTCTAGTCACAATGAAACTATTAAGTGATACACCTAAACTTTAAATGTATGAACTTTTATGAATGATTAAATGTTATTGATGATGATGTATGTAATGCGATCTATTATGTGAATGTAAATTTTACGAATGTTTAAATGTTATTGATGATGATGTATGTAATGTGATCTATTATGTGAATGTAAATTTTACGAATGTTTAAATGTTATTGATGATGATGTATATGATGCCCAGGACTACCTGAGGACTATATACTTTATTTTCTAGTCACAGTGAAACTATTAAGTGATACTCTTAAACTTTAAAATTTATGAACTTTTATGAATGTTTAAATGTTAATGATGATGATGTACATGATGTGATCTACTACGTGCATGTGAATTTTATGAAATGATTAAATGTTAATGATGATGATGTATGTAATGTGATCTATTGTGTGGATGTAAACTTTACAAATGTTTAAATGTCATTGATGATGATGTATATTCTGCGACACATTGTGAAAATGTGAATTGAATGAATGTTTAAATGTTGTTAGGATGATGTTGGATATTATGCAATCGAGTTTGAGTAAATGATAATCTTGTGAATGAGTGTCGAAAGTGAATTATGGGATATTATGAGATCTATTTCTAATTGGAAAACTTGATGTTAACTTATCGGCACAGAGATACCGAAGTAAAATGATGCTAGTATGCAATTACATGATGATAATGTATAGAAATGTATGGGTTTGTGTTACAGACTAATCTGCAGGTTATGGGCTATGAAATAGCCAAGGGGTAACAATGATGAAAGTGTATATCAAGACCACTGACCAAGAAACATTATGGTATGAATATTGTATTTGGAAATTTATATTGGTTTAGATACATTTCTATGATATGTGGATCAGTGCATGATTTCAGGTAATGACACTACCCAAAACCAAATAAACGATGACAAAACCTCCAGCAACACGGTGTCACTGTAAATTCCATTGTAGGGTGTTGACCCTGGTTCTGTTAGGAGGGGTGGAGGCATTTCCCACCGTGTATCCTCCATTATAGGGTGGGCCATCGTAGGGGTGGACCCTAGAACTGATTAGGAGGGGTGGAGGCATTTCCCACCGTGTATCCTCCAAAACCTGAAGTCCTGGGAGGACGGTGCTGGTTCACGCTCCCTAGGTCGTGTGATGAGGACTGTCAGTTGCCTGCTAGTGAAGCTTGGTCGAGATAGCGACACTTCCACTTACGGGTTCTATTTGGAGTTAGGTCAATATAGATGACGCTCCAAGATAGTCTAGTAGAGGATGGCTAGGAATGGAGTTGGAAGTAGGTTAGGGAGGAAGGATGAGTAGAATAGTTGAGACTATATGGAGATCTGTCTTGTGGCGGGAAGTTGATGAAGAAAATGTATATATGAAAATTCATTATTATGTAAATCTATTTCTAACTGGAAAAATTTGATGTTAAATTATCGGTACAGGGATACCAAATTGAAATGATGATAGTATGCAATTACATGATGATAATGCATAGAAATGTATGAGTTTGTGTTACAGACTAATCTACAGGTTAAGGGCTATGAAATAGCCAAGGGATAATGATGATGAAAGTGGATATCAGGACCACTAACCTAGAAAAATTATGGTATGAATATTGTATGTGGAATTAATATTGGTTTGGATGCATTGCTATGATATGTGGACCAGTGCATGATTTCAGGTGATGACACTGCACAAAACTGAATAAACGATGACAAAACCCCCAGCAACACGGTGCCACTATATATTCCATTGTAGGGTGTGGACCCTAGTTATGATTATGAGGGGTGGAGGCATTTCCCACCATGTATCCTCTGAAACCTGAAGTCATGGGAGGACAGTGTTAGTTCATGCTCCCCAAGACGTGTGATGATGACTGTCAGATGCCTTCTAGGGAAGTTTGGTTGAGATAGTGACACTTCCACTTACGGGTTCTATTTGGAGTTAGGTCAATATAGTTGATGCTCCAAGATAGTCTAGCATAGGAAGGATAGGAATGGAGATGGAAGTAGGTTAGGGAGGAAGGATGAGTAGTAATAGTTGAGAAGGTATGGAGATCTGTCTGGTGGTGGAATTAAATGTTTTCCCTTAAAAAAAAAAAAGATAAATGTGTATATATGAATATTCATTATTACGTAACTAAACCACAGTTGTTTAAAATAAAATTGTTGAACTGGATAATAGTAATTAAAGGATTTCTCAAACAATTGATTGGTTTGTTGTCTTTTATAAAAGACTAGTCTTGCTGACTGGATTGGATGCATACATAAATTACTAAAGGATGGCAGTTTTGATTATTAGTACATGCACGAGATTTGTATGTACTAGCTACACATGCATTTATTGTACATATACACTAGTATGTATGAGTTTTCTTGACTTACTTACTAATAGTGTCGGTTAATTGTTATGAATGTGTGAACCATGTTTCTTTTCCTTGTACCATAAGATACCTTAACTTCGGGATGAAGTTTCCTGAAGGGTGGGTGTATGTAACAACCCTAGTTGAATATATGTTTAAGGATTATTAAGTAAAAAATAATTAGGGGATTAATTGTCTTAACATGGTATTAATTAAACAAGATTGGTATAATGATACTAATTAAATATTAATTAATTAATTAATTAATTGTTATAATTTTAATTAATTAATTAATTAAATTAATTACCTATCACATTGAATGAACAAGGTAATAAATTTAAAGGAGTTAATAAATTATATTGTTTAAAAAAAAAAAGGGTTACATATACGGAGGGGATAAGGAGCATTAATAAGGGGATAAGGAGCATTAATAAGGGGATAAGGAGCATTAATAAGTGGATAAGGGGCATTAACTAGGTGGGTAAGGTAATAAATGTGTAGGTAAGGAAGTAAATGAGAAAAGGGTAGTGAAGGAGGGATATGAGGGGAGGAGGTTTATGAAGGAGGGATTATCATTCTACGGGGGATTGGATTGTGGAGGGTTCTCTTGGATTTGGGGAGAGGAGAGTTTGAGTTCTGTAGTCGGGAGGATTAGTACAGGGGGGGCACCGGTTTGTTGGGGGTTTTGGGCACGGGGGCCAGGATATCCATATGGTATCCTGGAGCTAGGTAGTTGTCCCAGTTGGCAGGGTGGAAACTCGATTTTGTGCAGAGTTGGTCTGTGGCTTCAAGTTGGGCAAGGCAACAACAGGAAGGTCAACAAGGCAAGTGGAAAGCAAAGGGTTAGCATCAGACCAAGGTATTTTAAATTTCGTATTTGTTTATTCTGTTATGAATTTTATTATTCATTGATCAATTTATATGCATATGTGCTGAATTTATAAGAAATTACCGAGTTTCATAAATCAAGTAGAAGTTACTATTTTGTTTGATTAATTATTTGATGTTAAATTTATTCGACTACTACAATAACATTTACTTGGATGAATTATTTTTTGAAATTATCCCGACTAATTTCTCAAATTGGTGTTTCCTCAATGATCTTAAAGAGATTCAAGATGTTTTGATCTTCCCTTATACTTATTTGTCCACTCAAAAGGGTGTCATCCACAAATTATCCCTAGGAGTGGGGATTGGAATTAGAGTTGATAATAACACCTTTGATCTTTTTGGAGCTTCTAATTCTATAGATAGATAACCCTAAGTATTTCACTATTATAATAAATAGGAAGAGAGACATGGGTCATCCTTACTTGATACCTCTACATGAATGAAAAAATTCAAAAGGACCACCATTTATAGGAATAGAAAAAAATGTAGAAGAATATCATTCTCTTACTTTGTTTACTCCATTTCGGTAGAACCTACACTTTAGTAAAAATAATTTTAAGAATTCTCATCGTACTCTATCATAGTCTTGATAAAATCTAATTTTAGAAACATCCATGCATCATTATTGTGTTTTAGATAATGATATGCTTCTTGTACTAAGAAAATATTGTCCATTATTCATTTTTTTATCCAAAAGACTTCCTTATTCTTCCCAAGATAGCTTATTGAGCAATGGTTTTATCCTTGATGCTATTATATTTGGTAGTGATCTTTTAAGATATTGTGTTACATAGTTGTCCCTGAAGACACATATGTTCAAGGTTACTTCCATATAAACTTTTGATGGTATTGTGTTGCTCCCACAAAGCTCTTAACTTCAGTGATATTTGGCTTCACAAGTAACAAATAGTGCATATGGGTAGACCATGCTTACATTGTGTATTTATGATAAAGCCATTTATTGAAATTTAGGTATAAGAGTGAAAAAAAAAAAACGGATTTTATTTCCTTTAAGGCCTTCCTAGATTTCCTTGATTCTTCAACAACTATATGAATGTTGTTTTTTTATAGTGTGCCACATTATCCGATATAAATTAGTTGGAAAGCTATCTAAACTAGGGGATTTGTTCCTTTTTAGGGAGAAGGCCACTTCATGGAGATCTTGTTTTGATATTGGGGCCATGATGTTGGAGTTCATATCATTTGAGACAAGCTACGAGATGCAATCTAATATCTCCACTTTACTTTAGGGAAGCCTAACCCCCAAGTTGAATAATAGGTTATTAAAATTGGATTCAACTTCCCTACAAATCTAATCATCTTTTTCAATCACACTATTTTCAAGATTATTAATTTGAGAGATTTTGTTAGAGGCCCTCTTTTATTTGGTTGTTTTGTAAAAAAATGCAGTATACTTGTCCCTTTCTTTTAAACAATAAGATATGGGCTTTTGTTTCTCAAATATTTCCTTCCATTTGGATATCTCATCCAAGTTTCTTGATAATGCATCTTATTCTTTTAAGAGATCTTAAGAAAATCCTTCTAAATATGGATTGGATCATTATATTATTTGACATTTATATTGATGGTTTCAGAGTGGAAATTATTGGAGGAATCAACTTGTAGGGCCATTTTAGTGTCAGGTCCCAATTTGGAAAATTGGGGTCTCGAACCTTCCAAAGCCATTTTGAGGCATCAAACAACATTTTTGGGGTCAAAAATTTCCCAATAGTATTTGAGACCCCATGAATCTATTCTACACATCAATACCTTTCCAAAGATGAAAAAATCACATTAATTGGAGCTTGTATGAAAAAGTTATACCTCCCGCAAGTTGACCTATTGTGTTGATTTCCATGGTATGAGAGGATGCCATGTTAGCCCCTATTATTGATGCATATGGGGCTATCCATGTAAAGAATTTCAAGAATATTCTAGAAGGTCCAAAACCTTATCACAATTGAGGTTTGAGGAAATCAAAACCCTAACCCTATACAACTATTAGGCTATGTTAAATATCAAGTTGATAGGAGGAGAAGGGGTCCCATTCTATGTTATTGCATTTTATTCCATAGCAGAGAAGAACAACTGGGAGTCGGAAAAATAGAGAGAATAACAGAGGGGGGTTAATATTCTATAGAATCCTAATAGGCCACAGGTCTTAGGTGACTCCATATAGAGTGCCCTCTCCTTTGTACTTGCATTATTTCCATAATAGAGAAAAGAGAGCAGAGAAACCTCACCTTCTAGTTGGGTTTTCTCCCATAAGGGTTTCCCAAAGAAAAAAATTGTGTTATTTTGTGGATAGTGTGTGATTTTATTTTATTGTTCTCTATTTTTCTCATTTCATATATTGCATGCATAAGCATAAAATCAATAACCAAAGATTTTGGAGTCTAAAGGAATTTAACCTTCATAGTGTAGATTTCAATTTTATTTATCAGATATGTTGTGATGAACTATTCCAGTTGAATATTTTCAGAAATTTATGGATCATATTAGTATCAGAGAAGGATTTATTGGGGTATTTTTGGAAAGTTGTAGGGATCCAGAAATCAACTTAAGAAGAAATCCATAGAACCCTAGCCATGGCTGGCGAGTATGTTCATAACAACCCTCTAGATTCAACATAGGAGAGATTTGTGATGCTAGAAGTGAAATTCGTCTACATATCTCACAATATGTCCCTCCTCATGGTGGATCTAGAAAGCAAGCTTAAACCATTCAGAGAAGTTGGAGGCTTGAACTTAGAGATTGGATCAAACAGGAAATCGGGAGATAATGAAAACTGTTGAAGCGGGGGATTTTGGGAGTTAGGCACAATAAGCGAGGAAGAATGGACCAAATGAAACAACGTGCACCAGAAAAGAAGGAAGACCAGCATGACAAAAGGCAAAGGAAGCAATGCCTTAGAAAATAAGGAAGATCAGTGCAAGGAACGGTTGGATCGAAGACCAACCATGCAGAAGGAAGTTAGAAAGTGGACAAGTGTAGTCCACTTAGAGTTAGGGTTTTTGAGTCATAATGTAAGGGTTTTTACCTATTTTATAGTATAAATATAAGATGTATGAGGTAGATTGAAGTGTCCATTTTTGAGAGAGAAGAACTTATTTTTGGAGAACCCTTTTGAGTCCTAAATTTTTGGTATGAATATATTTTGGTCATATAGTTGAGGAGTTAGTGGAGTCAGTTTTGAGATGTAATTGAGGGTCAGGTTGCAGGATGTGGAGCTTGGTGAGACATTGGTCAGCCTCACATGCACCATTCTTGAACCATATGATGTAATGCATGCAACGCTATTTTGATGACGAATAAGAAATAAGCATAAGATATTTGTGGACATACCACAGGGGGTTGAACCATGGTAAAAATGGTGTATTTATGTGTGATACATTCTTTTATATGTTTTATAATGAATGAATGGCTAGATGAATGCATCTGTTAGGGTTTATTTACAACACACACTAAAATGGGTATGCATAATAGATTATATGAATGAGTAAAATGGTATATTTGATGAATGTTGTGGTATAATGCATGTTAAAATAGAGCATTAGTAAAAGGAACATCCCCAATCCCTTCCATAACTGCAGAAACCTGCGTCCTATAGTCACCCATAAGCCATCTCAGTTGAGACTGTGTTGTGCACTTTGTGCATGGTGTAGCCTTCTGGTTTACTAGAAGGGTCGATGGTGAAAAGGGTTTTGTTGGAGAACTAAGGTAGAACCCAGGTCAACCCATACATCCAACAAATGGTTTTTTTGACAAGTGGAACTTCGAAGGACAGCCTGGAAGGGGTTTGGTAAAGAAGATGTAGTGATAGAAAATGGATGCTCAAGCCATGGAATCCTATTGATCCAGGGGATCAAATTTTTCTCAAAATTCAAAGTGCTCGGAATTGCTTCAAATCGAATGGGTGTGTAGGCCTCATCATCACGAACCCAACGCAACTTGTTTGGGTTCAAACAGACATTAGATGAGAGAGATATCGCATTCTGTTCAAATTGACAAACAGGGAAAAAAATGTGTTGATTGTACAGTCTGTATGGATGCTGACATGGCAGGGTCGTACGACACGTGGCAAAGTCGTACAACACGTGGCAGGGCCATACAACACATGGCAGGTATCAGTTGGCAGTCATGTGGACAAGTTGGCGTATGACGCATGGCTTATTTGTGGTGAATGGGATGGCGACACGTGGCCCAATCAATGGCCGCCACGTGTCACCTAAACAGTGGTTTAAAACTTTGGTAGTTGGCAGGACTCGACCCCATGACCTCCGGATAGGGGAAGATCCTTGGGAAGGGCCACCTAGTCGATGCGCCATTGTAGTGGTTCTTACCACTATATGGTTTCATTAATATTTGAATTGCAATGTGTTTTGGATTGGGCGCAGACAGGGTTGGGGCTAATCCCCAGCCCCCATCCATATACATATATCATATGACTACCCATGCGTGTAGTCCATAACACATATAACCAGTGGTCCATATAGCCTATAACACATATGACCGGTGGTCAACACATTGCATGGGAGTTTTATTACCAACGGTTATAAAACCGCACCGACACTTGTCGCTCTATCATTTGATTTGGGACTTCGCCCCTTTTGTATGTGTGCATGGTCGTATGGTAGGCCATATGCCCACAGACTTGGTGGTTAGGGGTTGGGCATGCCCTAACCGTCCTATAGTTCTCACTATTTTGCGGTTGCACCCGATGCTGAGTTTTAACACAAATATGCGCGTCGGGGCTAGGTTGAGGAGACAACGATGCATTTTGGCAATCCAGAGACAACAAGTTTGAAGGGGAACTTCCAGGAAGCCTATCTTCTTCAATTTTTGGCCAAACGAGGTGCTGAAAAAGCCTAGCTAGGGGTTTTTGGACGTTCTGAAGCCATTGGAGCCATCTATTTGGCATTTTGAGCATTGTAAAGAACATATTTTATCACTTTGAGCAAATAATACAAAAGATCCATTGGAAGCTAGACTAGGAGATGTAGCCCAAGAGAGGGGTGAACTCCTTTATCATTTGATTTGTTATGTGTTTTATGTTCACTATTATTTGTTGTTGTTTATATGCATCTTGAATATGTAATTTCTATAAAAGTTGTGTTTGCAAAATTGATCCATTTTCATAAGAACACTTGAACTAAAACTTGCAAATATTTTCAAGAATACAAGTCTTTATCATTTTCAGATCAAGTTGGTATCAGAGCTTAGGTTTTTGAAGACTTGATTATTTGCAAGTGTTTTGTTTTATGATGATCACAAGGTTGAAACTCACAAGAGGAGAAGGTCAACTTGTAGAGCCAAGTTCTCATCCTTCAAGAAGAAAGATTATATCATCACCTCAAGCTTCAGGGAGGAATTCACCAAGTATGGCTCATGAAGAGAGTCATGAACATATTTCTATAGAAGATGAAGATCTCAAAAAGGATTTCATGGAAATGAGAGAAATGATGAAACTCTTAATGGAAGAAAGGAATACAAGGTTGCAAGGTGAAGGCTCCAACCCTTCAAAGCACAAGGAAGACAGTGGTGATAAAACTCCAAATGGAAATGGAGGGAATGGTGCTTCTCCACCACCCTCACCTCCTCCTCCTCCTCCTCCTTCTTCTTCTTCTTCTACCAGTTCAAGACCTCTTCCAAATTCTCCAAAAGGACATGGTAAAACTCCTCCACAAATTCCTTTGTTAAATCTTGATATTAAATTTGAATTGCCAAAGTACAATGGAGAGGTAAATGTTGAGAAATTAGATAATTGGATTCGTCAGACAGAGGTGTATTGTAGGATACAAAAAATTCAAGATGATGAAACTAAGATCCAGCTTGCTTCTTTAATATTGGATAGTGAATCACTCATTTGGTGGGAAACCAAGACTCAAGAGGACATGAAGAAACATGGTAAAATTTTAACCTCTTGGAATGATTTTATTGTTGCAATTAAAAAACAATTTTACCCATTGGCATATATGCAAAAAGCTACTATGGATTGGCAAAATTTTAGACAAGCTAAAGGAAAAAATGTGCAAAGCTTTACTCAAGAATTTAGGAGAAGAGCTTTGGTTTTGGGAGTAGATTTTTCTTCTCAAGAAACTTTGCTCAAATACATTGGAGCTTTACATAGTTATTTGAGACATACCATACTCATGTTTAACCCTTCAAATCTAGATGAAGTTTGTGTTCAAGCCACTCATTTGGAAGCAAGATGAAGGAATGAAACTCATGAGGGTAACAAGAAGCCTTTCAATCATGGAGACAAAGGAAAGAGGAAGTTCAAGGGCAATGGAAAAAAGAATGTTGTTGTTAAGAAAGAGGGAGAAAAATTTACATGCAAACATTGTTCAAAAGATGGCCATGATGAAGACCATTGTTGGAAACTTCATCCTGAAAGAAGACCCAAAAATTTTGGCAATAAAGGGAAGTCAAAGACTGCTGCAACCATACAACATGATTTAGGTTTTGATTCGGGTGATGAAACAAATATTACAGCTATGGGTTATCAAGGTAAAGGTTCTATTGCAAGTACTAGTTCTTCAAGTAACAATAATCTCAATGTAACTCGACAAGAAAAAAAAAGAATAGAACTTTTTCACATAAGAGTTGTTTCAAAGCATACCAAGATAGATACACTATTTGATAATAGATCTCAAGCAAACCTTATATCTATTGGACAACTGAGAGGGGGGGGTGAATCAGTTGTTACCGTGCTTAAACAATTATGCTTCTTTTAAAATCTTTACAAGGCACTCAATGATGATCACAATAATGCAAAGAAATAAACAAAGGCACATTCAACATCAGTCACATATATGAGAAAGACAAAGATAGATAATTCCTGAGGAAACCCATATAGGGTAAAAACCTCCTTTTCTTTATATGATAAGTATTATCTA